>SZWC01003528.1:47735-145425 GCA_023375785.1 Penium margaritaceum
CAGAAGCAAGGAAAGACGGAACTGAAGAACTGAATAATTGATGAAAAAAGGCACAGGTCCTAAGCACAAGGTGTAGAATAAGTACTCTCCTAAAGCTATGCTAGCTCTAGTCTATCATGGTGGGCAGTGCAATAAGCACCACTACAGTTTCTATGCTGCTGTTGCTGTAGCTGTTGCCCACGTCCTCGTGGTGTGGCCCCATGTGTGGACGCAACGAGGGTCTGCCTTGATCGTGCTCGTTGGTCCACCGCTTTTACATTTTGGTCATGGCCATTCGGTTGTCTTGTACTACAGGCCGCAGGTTCTTCCGGTCATGGTCGATGGAGCAAAGGAGGCCGACTACCGTGCACCAGTCATTGGTTGGAGCGCGAGGACCGTTTGCTCATCAATTTTGCCGGTCGTTAGGGCTCGGTCGGGTTTTCCGTCCGAGCCGTTGAGGCTACACTTTGCAGGAGATGAACCTCTACCAAGGGGTCAACCGAGTATTTTCCGGAACCAAGACCCGGGATCTCTGAGGATGGTGAAAGGTAGAAACAAGTGTAGTGCCGATCCGACTTTAGATATTATGGTAGTGAAATATTTTCTAACATGGTAGTCTCAAAATGAAAGTCACAAAACGACAGTCCAAAAATGACTGTCTCAAAATGAATGTCTCAAAATGACAATTTCAAATGACAATCTCAAAATGAGAGTCTAAAATGATAGTCTTAAAATGACGGTTACAAAATGAGAGTTTGAAAATGTGAGTCTCTCTTTGACAGACTCAAAATAAAAGTCTCAAAATAAAAGTCTCAAAAGGATAGTCTTGGAGTGACAATCTCAAAATTATAGTTTTAACATGACTGTGTAAAAACGACACTCTTAAAATGGCAGTCTCAAAATGACCACAAAATGACAGCCTCAAAATGACGATGTCAAAGTGACAGACTCAAAAATCATAGCCTCAAAATGATAGTCTTAGAACGATAGTTGATAGATGACTGTCTTAAAATGACTCTAAAAAAGACTGTTTCAAAATGGCTGTCTCAAAATGGAATTATCAAAATGACTCTCAAAGTGATTGTCTCAAATCAAAGGTCTCAAAATGACAGGCTTAAAATGATAGTCTCAAAATGATACCCTCAAAATGTCAGTCTCAAAATGACAGCGTTTGAATGGTTATCTCAAAATGATGGTCTAAAAATAACACTCTGAAAATATTAGCCTGAAAATGATACTCTCAAAATGACAACATGAAAATGATAGTCTCAAAATGATGAGTCCAAAAGACCATCTCAAAATGACAGTCTCAAAATGGCAATCTCAAAATGGTTGTCCGAAAATGACAGTGTCAAGATGAATGTCTTGAATTATAATCTCAAAATAATACAATAAAAATGACAGTCGCAAAATGATGTTTTTAAAATGGTAGTCTCGAAATGATAGTCTCAAAGTAATAGTCTCAAAATGATAATCTCAAGATGAAAATCACAAAATGATAGTCTCAAAGTGGTAGTCTTAGACTAATTGTCTTATAAAGATCGTCTCAACATGAAAGTTTCAAAATGACAGTCCAAAATAAACGTCTACAATTGATAGTTTCAAAATGACTGTCTTAATATGACAGTCTTAGAATGACTGCATCAAAATAACAGTCTCAAAATGAGTCTGAGAATGAGAGTCTCAATATGAAAGTCTCAAAATGACAATCTCAAAATGACATCTCAAAATGTTAGTCTCAAAATGACACTATCAAAGTGATTGTCTCAAAATGACAGTATGAAAATGGCAGTTTTAAAATGAGAGTCTCAAAACAATGGTTTCAAAATGACGGTATCAAAATGAAAAACCTTAAAAATGATAGTCTATAAAATAGCCTAAAAATTACCGTCTCAAAATATTTATCCCAAAATCACTCTCTCAAATAGAGTATTTCAAAAAGACCGTCTCAGAATGAAAACATAAAAATAACAGTCACAAAATGACACTCAAAACGACACTTTCAAAATGACAGTCTCAGAACGACAGTAAAAAGTAATAGTCTCAAAATTATAGTCTTTAAATGAAAAGCTCAAAAAGGCTATCTCAAAATGGTCATATGAAGATGACAGTAAAAAATGACATTCGCAAAATGACAGTCCCAAAATGATAGTCTCATAATGACAGTCTCAAAATAAGAGTCCTAAGATTGTAACCTTAAAATAACAGTCCCAAAATAATAGTCTAAAAATGACAGTCTCAAAATGACAGTTTCAGATTGACTATCTCAAAATAAGTCCCACATGTGACAGTCTTGAAATAAAATTCACAAAATGACAAACTTTTGAGTGGTCTTCTACAAATGACTGTCTCAAGATGCATCTCTCAAAATGACAATCTCAAAACGACTGTCTCAAAATGACAGTGTCAGAATAACAGTCTAAGATGATAGTCTCAATATGATTGTCCCAAAATGACGGTTCCACAATGAGAGATTCAAAATGACAATCTCAAAATGACAAATTAAAAGTGATAGTTTTAAAATGACTGTCAAGTAACAACAGTTTGAAAACGGCAGTCTCAAAATGATAATCACAAAATGATAGTAAAAGATAATAGTCTTAAAACTACAATCTTAGAACGATGGTCTCAAAATGACCGTCTTAAGATGAGTATCAAACAGACTGTTTTGAAATGATTGTCTCAAAATAAAAGTATCAAAATGATAGTCTCAAATTGATGGTATCAAAATGACAGTCTTAATGGGACCATTTTAGAATGGCAGTCTCAAAATGATAGTCTCACAATGATACTCTGAAAATGATAGGCTCAAAATGACAACATCTAAATATTAGTCTTAGAATGACAGTTTTAAAATGGTCGTCTTGAAATAAGAATCTCAAAATAATCCTCTCAAAATGACAGTCTCAAAATGGTAGTTTTAAACTGACACAATCAAAATGGTAGTCTCAAAATGATAGTCTCAAAATGACAGACTCAAAATACAGGTCCCAAAATGACAGTTTCAAAATGAGTCTTAAAAAGACAATCACTAAATTATAGTCTCAGCATGACAATCTCAAAATGACAGTTTCAAAATGCGTGTCTAAATTGAGAGTCTTAATTAGTAGCCTTAAAATGACAATAAAAAATTATCAGCCTCAAAATGATGATTTCAAAATGAAAATCTCAAGATGATAGTCTTAAATCGATAGTCTTAGACCGACAGACTCAAAATGATAGTCTGAAAATGACTCTAAGAACTGGTTCAAAATATCTGTCTCAAAGTGAAAGTCTCAAAATGACTATCTAAAAATGATAGTCTTGAAATGACAGTCTCAATTGGACAATTTTGAAATGACTATAAAAACTGGTAATTATAAAATGACACTCTCACAATGACAGTCTCAAAATGTTAGTCTCAAAATGACACTTTCAAAATGGTCGTCTCAAAAAGATGGTCTCAATATGAAACTCTCAAAATAACAATATCAGAATGATAGTCTCAGAGTGAAAACATGAAAATGATAGTCTCAAAATGAAAGTCGCAAAATCAGAGTCTCAAAATGGCATTTTCAAATTGGTTGTCCCAAAATGAAACTCTCAAAACGACAGTCTTTAAATGGCAGTCTCAAAATGTCAATCTTAAAAAGACCGTCTCAAAATGAAAGTCCCAAAATGATAGTCTCAAAATGGTAGTCTCAAAATGGTAATCTAAAGATGATTGTCTCAAAATGACAGTCTCAAAACAAAATTCCTGAAATGATTGTCCAAAATAAAAGTCCAAATGATAGTTTCATAATGACAATCTGAAGATGATAGTCTCACAATGTCTGTATCAAAATGACAGTCTCAAAATGATAGTCTCAAAATGGCAATCTCAATATGACAGTCTCAAAATGATGATTTCAAAGTGACATCTTTAAATGTTAGTTTCAAATTGACAGTATCAAAAGGACTCTAAAAAAATGAGAGTCTCAAAATAGCAGTCTTAAAATGACAGTCTCAAAATGACTGTAAAAATAAGCATCTCAAAATATCTTACAATGACAAGTCTAGTATTGATGGTCTCAAAACAATTGTGTTGAAATGATTGTCTAAAATATCTATCTCAAAATGACTCTCATAGAGAGACAGATATAAAAAGACGATCTCAATGATAGTCTCAATTGGTATTCTCATGTTGATTGTGTCAAAATGAAGGTCTTAAAGGGAAAGTTTAAAAATAGGGCGGAGTGACTATATACCCCAAGTTTTGGACAATAAGCCCCATCCGTCCCTCCGTTGGTGCAATAAGCCCCATCCGCCCCTCCGTCGGAACAATAAGCCCTATCCGCCCCTGCATCGGAACAATAAGCCCCATCCGTCCCTCCGTTGGTGCAATAAGCCCCATCCGCCCCTCCGTCGGAACAATAAGCCCTATCCGCCCCTGCATCGGAACAATAAGCCTCATCTGCCCTTCGACACGGACGCATGGCATAAAAAATTAACAATATACCCCTCTCGTTTGTCAAAAGATAGCATGTCGACGTCGCATGGATGCGCCGTCGACAGGCTGATGTCACCTTTTTGACCCGATCATCACAAACTCCTTAATAGAAAGATTTGTCGTTTTTCGTAAATGATTTGTAGGGATTTTGCATGGGGGGTCCGAGACTCCCCATGTGTTAAAAGGGAACCTGCTAGGCCCCGGACCGCGGGGCCCAGCAGGTGCCCGCGCAAAAATTAACTCCAAAACCCAGGTGAAATTAGGGGGTGGGTTTGTCCATAGTTTGTATATCAAATGAGGGTATAAACTTGAACAAAACGTAAAATAAAACAAACATGGATTTTCGACTCCCCACTGATGTAGCGGGGATTCGTGCGGACGCCCGTCGGCAGGAATCCCCAGGGAAGTCCCCCCCCCACTCCCCCTCGCCTCTCGGCAGCCCACCGGCCGCCCGTTCCATCGCGGCCCTCAATCGCGAGGGCCTCGATCGACGGGCTGGTGGGTAGACAGGTGGGCTACGAGAGGGGGGGGGGGATGGGGAGGGGTGCGGCGGTTGGCGAAGTGCCGACTGACGGATGCCGGCCGGCAATCTCCCCCTCCCCCCTCCTCCCGATGCTATCGCGGCCCTCCATCGCGACGTCTGCGATGGTGGGCTGCATTCTAGAACGGCATGACCGATTCGCCATGCTCAAGGAGCGACATGCGTCGTTGTTTGAGCATGGTGAAAATGGGGGGCATTATAAGGCTTATTGTAGGCGGACAGGGTTTTAGTCACTCGACGGAGGGGTATATAAGGCTTATTGTTCCAGCATAGGGGCGAATGAGGCTTATTGCTCTGACGGAGGGGTATATGAAGGTCATGGGTGACAGAACAGGGGGGGATCGGTATTTTCACCGTTAAAAATGAAAGTCTCAAAATGGTAGTCTCAAAATGGTAGTTTCAAAATGGTTGTCTCAAAATGACCGTCTCAATATGACACTCTCAAAATGCCAGTCTGAAAATGATAGCTTCAAAATGACAGTCTCAAAATGAGAGTCTAAAAACAATAGTCTCATAATAAAATTCTCAAAATGATATTTTCAAAGTGACATCTCAAAATTTTAGTCTCAAGATGACAGTATCAAAACTACATCATCAAAATGCTAGTATCAAAATGACAGTGTCACAATGACAGTCTCAAAATAACAATATCAAACGGAGAATTTCAGAATAACAGTCTCAAAATGACAGTATGAGAATGACCATATAAGAACGACAGTCTCAAAATGACAGTTAAAAAATCAGTCTAATAAGAATTGTCTCAAAATGAAAGTCCCAAAATAACAATCTCAAAACAACAGTTTCAAAACAAAGTATCAAAATGAAAGTTTCTAAAAAGTGTCTAAAAAGATAGTCTCAATATGTCTGTCTCAAGCAAAAGTCGTAAAATGACAGTTTTACAAAGACGGTCTAAAAAACGACAATGACAGTCACAAAATGAAAGTCAAAATTGGAAGTCTCAAATTGATAGTCACAAAATGATAGTCTCAAATGATGGTCTCAAAATGACAGTCTCAAAATGGTCGTCTCAACATGAGAGTCCCAGAATGACATTCTCAAAATGGGAGTCTTAAAATGATCGTCACCATATAATGATCTTTAAATGACTCTTAAAATAATAGACTCAAAATGACATTCTCAAAATGACAGTCTCCAAATGACAATCCTTAAACGACAGTTCCAAAATGATAGTCTCAAATGTCTGTCTCAAAATGATAGTCCCAATATGAGTCTTGAAATGGTAGTCTTAAAAAATTCTCAAAATGACAGTATCAAAATGACTCTCAAATTGACCGTACCAAAGTGATCCTCAAAATGAGAGTCTGAAAATGACAGACTGAAAATGATGGTATCAAAATGTCGATCTCAAATTGACAGTCTCAAAATGAGATTCTCAACATGATAGTCTCAAGACGAAAATCTCAAAACGACAGTCTCAATATGATGGTCCCAAAATGATGGTTTTAAAATGACAGTCTCAAAAAGATGGTCTCAAAAAGACAGTCCAAAAATAATAGTCTCAAAAGAACAGTCTGAAAATGACACCCTCATAACGACTGTTCAAATTGACATTCTCAAAATGACCGTCTCAAATTGACAGTTTCAAAATGACGGTCTCAAAATGACAATCTTGAAATGAAAGTAACAAAATCTCAGTCTTGAAACGACACTTTGCACATGATTGACTCAAGAGAAGTCTCAAAAAGACACTCTCAAACAGTGAGTCTCAAAATGACCAACTCAAAATAACGGTCTGAGAATAACGGTCTCAAAACGATGATCTGAGAATGATGATCTCAGAATGATGGTCTTAGAATGATGGTCTCAGAATAACAGTCTCAGAATGCCAGTCTCAAAATGACAGTCTCAAAATGGTCGGCTCAAAATGATAGGCTCAAAATGACAGGCTCAAAATGACAGTTTGTAAATGCCAGTCTCAAAACGAAACTCAAAACAATAGTCTCAAAAGGATGGTTCCACAATGACAGTCTCAAAACGACAGTCTGTAAATGGCAATCTCAGAATGACAGTCTCAAGTTGAAAATCTCAAAATGACAATTTTTAAATGGTCTTCTAAAAATGATCATCTCAAAATGACAGTCTCAAAATGATAGTCTTGAATTGACGGTCTTATATTGATAGTCTTACATTGACAGTTTAAAAATGAAAGTCATAAAATGACGGTCTCAAAATGAAAGTCTTACAATAACGGTCTTAGAATACGAGTGCCCTTTTAAGACTCGTCTCTAAAGGACAGTCTAAAAAATGGTCATCTCAACATGGTCGTTTCTAAATGGCGGTCTGAAAATACTGAACCCAAAATGACAGTTTCAAAATGGTAATGTCAAAATGGTCGACTCAAAATGACACTCTCGAAATGACAGTCTCAAAATGATCGTCTCAAAATGATGGTCTCAAAAAGATAATCTCAAACATTTTAGTCTCAAAACGAAAATCTCAAAGTCACAGTCCAAAAGTAATAATCTCAAAATGGTCGTCTAAAAATCAGTCTCAAAATGACAATCTTTATCATTTTAGACTGTCATTTTTATGTTGTCATTTTGAGACTATGATTTTTAGACTGTCATTTTCAGAATTTTATTTTGTGACTATCATTTTGAGAGTGTCATTTTGAGACTGGAATCTATAGTTTGTCATTTTCAAACTGTCATTTGTAGACTGTCATTTTTGGACTATCACTCAGCTGGTCATTTTGAGACGGCTTTTTGAGAGTTTCAATTTGAGACACCCATTTTGAGACTATCCTTTTGGGACTGTCATTTTGAGACTTTCATTTTGAGACTATCATTTTAAGACTGTCATTTTTAGACTGTCATTTTAAGATGATCATTTTGAGACTATCATTTTGAGAGAGTCATTTTGATACTGTCATTTCGAGACTAACATTTTGATATTGTCGTTTTGAGACTCTCATATTTAGACTGTCATTTTGACCATGTCATTTTGAGACTCTCATTTTGAGATTGTCATTTTGAGACTCTCATTTTGAGACTGTGATTTTAAGACCGACATTTTGAGACTGATGTTGAGAGAATTCTTTTGAAATAATCATTTGACACTGTCATTTTGAGTCAATCATTTTGAGACAGTCATTTTGAGACTATCATTTGAGATGACCATTTTGAGATTACCATTTTTAGACCGTCTTTTTGAGACCGGCAATTGAGAGTGCCATTTGAGAGTACCATTTTTAGATAATAAGTTGAGACCATCCTTTTGAAATTGTCATTTGAAAAGTGTCATTTTAAGACTACCAATGACATGAGATGACCATTTTACAATAATCATTTTGAGACTGTCATTTTGAGACTGTTATTTTCAGACTTTCATTTTGTGACTATCATTATAAATTGTCATTTTAAGACTTTCATTTTGAGACTGTCAATTTGAGACTATACGTTTGAGACTATCATTTTGAGACTTTCATTTTGACACTCTCATTTCGAGATGGTCATTTTGATACAATCTTTTTTAGACAGGTTGTTTACACAATCATTTTAGGACTGCTATTTTGAGAACATCGCATTGAGTGTATCATTGTAACACTCATTTTCAGACCATTGATTTAAATCATCTGTTTGATACAGTCATTTTGTTATAGTCATTTTTAGACTATCATTTTAAGACTATCATTTTGAGACTATCATATTGAGATGACCATTTCGAGATGTCATTGTGAGACTATCATTGTGAGATTGTCATTTTGAGACTCTCTTCGTAGACTGTCATTTCAAAAATATCATTTCAAGGATGTCATCTTGGGACTGTCATATTGAGTGTCATTTTGAGACTATCAATTTGAGACTGTCATTTTGAGATTGTCATTTTAAGGCTTTCATTTTGTGACTTTTATTTTGAGGTAATCATTTTAAGGTTGTCATTCTAAGACTTAAGTTTGTAAGCCATCATTTTGAGACTGTCATTTTGAGAATGTTATATTGAGGTTGCTATTTTGAAACTGTCATTTTTAGATTGTTCTTTTGAGACAGTCATTTTGAGACTGTTATTTTGAGACTCTCATTTTGAGACTAGCATTTTAAGACTGTTATCTTAGGAATATCAATTTGAGTCTCTCACTTTGAGACTTTCATTTTAGGTCTGTCATTTTGAGATTGTTATTTGGAAACTACGATTTTTAGATTATCATTTAGAGACTAGAATTTTGGGATAGGAATTTTGAGACCACCTTTTAGAGTAATATTTTGAGATCCTCATTTTGAGACTGTCATTTTGTCACTGTCATTAACAAACTTTCATATTACGATTGTCATTCTGAGACTGTCAACTTATAACTAGCATTTTGAGACTGACATTGTGAGACTTTCATTTTATGACAAGTATTTTGAGATAGTGTTTAGGAGATAGTCAATGTGAGACATTCATTTTGAGACTGTCATTTTGATACTATTGTTTTAAGACTATCATTTTGAGACTAATGTGTTGAGACTATCATGTTGAGACGATCATTTTGAGACTGTCATTTTGAGACTATTATTTTTACTGTCATTTTGAATCTGTCATTTTGACAGAGTCATTTTAATACTATCATTTTCAAAGATTCATTCTAAGACTATCATTTTGAGATTGTCATATTGCGACTGTCATTTTGGAATGGGCATTTGAGAATATCATTTTGGGACTGTCATTTAGAGATTGTCACTTTGGAACAGTCATTTTAATAATGCTATTTGAGACAACCATTTTGAGACTATCCTTTTGAGACTATCATTATGAGACTATCATTTTGAGACTGTCATTTTGACACTATCATTTTAAGACTATTATTTTGAGACTATCATTTTAAGACTGTCATTTTGAGACTATCATTTTGAGAGAGTCATTTGTTATTGTTATTTTGAGAATAGCATTTTGAGATTGTCATTTTGAGACTCTCCTATTGTGACTGTCATTTTGACCATGCCATTTTGAGACTCTCATTTTGAGACTTTCATTTTGAGGCTCATTTTGAGACTGTGATTTTAAGACTATCGTTGTGAGATTGTGATTTTGAGAGACTTATTTTGAAACAATCATTTTGAGACAGTCATTTTGAGTCAGTCATTTTGCGACAATCATTTTGAGACTATCATTTGAGAGGACCATTTTGAGACAACCATTTTGAGACTGTACTTTTTAGACTGGTACCTGAGAGTGCCATTTTTAGAGTGTCATATTGAAACTATAAAATGAGACCATCCTTTTGAGACTGTCTTTTGACAAGTGTCATTTTTAGACTATCAATGAAATGAGATGACCATTTTGAAATAATCATTTTGAGACTTTCATTTTGAGACAGTCATTTTCAGACTTTCATTTTGAGACCATCATTTTGTGACTATCATTATAGACTGTCATTTTAAGACAGTCATTCTGAGACTGTCAATTGAGGCTATCCATGTGAGAGTGTCACTTTGAGACTTTCATTTTGAGACGTTCATTTCGAGACAATCATTTTGTGACACTCTTTTGAGACCATTATTTGGAGACAACCATTTTAAGACAGTCATTTTGAGAGTATCGCATTGAGTCCATCATTTAAAGACTTTCACTTTAAGACCATTTTTTTTAATTATTAGTTTGACACTGTCATTTTCTGATAGTTGTTTTTATACTGTCATTTTGAGACTCTCATTTTCAGATTATCATATTGAGATGACCATTTGGTGATGTCATTTTGAGACTTATTTTGAGACTGTCATTATGAGACTGTCCATGTAGACTGTCATTTCACAAATATCATTTGAGACTATCATTCTGTAAGTGCTGTTTTGAGACTGTTGTTTTGAGACTGTTCTTTTGAGACTATCGTTTTGAGAGTTTCATTTCAAGGATATCATCTTGAGACTGTCATATTGAGTGTCATTTTGAGAGTATCATTTTGAGGCTGTTATTTTTAGATTGTCATTTTTAGAGTTTCATTGTGTGACTTTCATTTTGAGGCCATCATTTTAAGGTTGTTATTCTGAGGCTTAAGTTTGTGAACTATCATTTTAAGACTGTGATTTTGAGAATTATATATTGATGCCGTCATTATGAGACTATCATTTTTACATTGTTCTTTTGAGAGTCATTTTCAGACTATTATTTTGAGATCCTCATTTTGAGACTATCATTTTAAGATTGTTATTTGAGGACTGCCAATTTGAGTCGATCATTCTGAGACTGTCATTTTTGGTCCGATATTTTGAGATTGCCATTTAGAAACTGCTATTTTTAGACCATCATTTAGAGATTGGCATTTTGGGATGAGAATTTTGAGACCGCCTTTTTCAGACTAATATTTTGAGATCCTTATTTTGAGACTGTCATTAAGTCACTATCATTAATAAACTGTCATCTTACGACCGTCATTTTGAGACTATCAATTTATAACTAGCATTTATAGACTGGCATAGTGAGACTTTCATTTTGAAACAGTTGTATTGAGATAGTCTAGTTGAGATAATCAATTTGAGACATTCATTTTGAGATACTCATTTTGAGATAGTCATTTTGAGACTCGTTTTGAGACTGTCGTTTGGAGACTAGTATTCTGATACTCTTATTTTAAGACTATCAATTTGAGATTATTACATTGAGACTATCATTTTGAGAATCTCATTTTGAGACTGTCATGTTCAGACTATCAATTTTAAACTGTGATTTTGAGACTAGCATTTTGAAAAAGTCATTTTAATACTATTATATTCAGAGAGCTATTCTAAGACTGTAATTTTAAGATGGTCTTTTTGATCCTTTTTAAGAGTGATATTTTGAGATCCCCATTTTCAGACTGTCATTTTGTCACCGTCATTAATAAAGTATCTTACGACTGTTATTTTGAGACTGTCAATTTAAAACTAGCATTTTGAGATTAACATTGTACGACTTTTATTTTGAGATAGTTATTTTGAGATAGTTATTTTGAGATAGTCTTTTTGAGATAGCCAATTTAAGACACAAATTTTGAGAAAGTCATTTCGAGACAGTTATTTAGAGACTATCGTTTTGAGACTGTTGTTTGGAGACTGTCATTTTGATACTGTTGTTTTAAGACTATCATTTTGAGACTACTAGCATTGAGACTATCATGTTGAGATCGTCACTTTGAGACTGTCACGTTGAGACTAACATTTTAGACTGTCATTTTGAGAGTCATTTTAATACTATAATTTTTAGAGTCATTCTAAGAATGTCATTTTTAGAGAGTCATTTTGATACTATCATTTTCAGAGATTCATTTTGGGACGGTTATTTGAGACTGTCATTTTGGAACTGTCATTTAGAGGTTTTCACTTTGAAACACTCATTTTGAGACTGTCATTTTGAGTCAGGCATTTCAAAATTATCATTTTGAGACTATCATTTTTATAAATATAAGTTGAGGCTATCATTTTGAGACTAGCTTTTAGAGTGTTTTCATCAGCCTGTTATATTGAGACAACCATTTTGAAATTGCCATTTGAAAACTTAATGTGAAGAATTTCAATTTGAGAGTGACATTTTGAGACCGTCATTTGGAGTTTATCATGTTAAGACAGTCATTTTGAGACTTTCATTTTGAGATGGTCATTTTGAGATAATCATTTTGAGACAATCACTTTGGGACTGTTATTTTGGGACAGTCATTTTGAGATCTTCATTTTGAGACCATCATTTTGTGATGGTCATTTTGAGATAATCATTTTGAGACAATCACTTTGGGACTGTTATTTTGGGACAGTCATTTTGAGATCTTCATTTTGAGACCATCATTTTGTGATGGTCATTTTGAGACTGGCACTTTGTGAAAGTCGTGTTGAGACCGTCAGTATGATGCTATCATTTTGAGACTGTATTTTGTAGAGTGTTTTTCTTAGTCTATCGTTTTGAAATGACCATTTCAAAATTACTATTTAAAACTGTCAATTTGGGACTTTTTCTTTGAGACTGGCATTTTGCGATCGTCATTTTGAGATCATCATTTTGAAATTATCACTTTGAGACTGTCATTCTGAGACTGTCACTTTAAGACTATAATTTTTTATCATCATTTTTTTATTTTTTAGCCTTTCATTTCGGGACAGTTATTTTGAGTAGTCTTTTAGATGTTCATTTTGAGACAATCTATTTTTAGACTGTCATTTTGAAATCCAACATTTTGGGATGGTCATTTTGAGACTGTCATATTGAGATTGTCATTTTGAGATGACAATTTTGAGACTTTCATTTTATGACTAATTTTATGACAGTCATTATGAGACTATCATTTTGAGACAGGAGGACACACAAGAATGGTTTGAGTTAGGCGACGGGAAGCAGCAACGCAACCACACTGTGAGTTAGCTCAAAGACCAATTCTGGCGAACACACGACGGCTCTATGCCTGTGATGGAGGATCTCATCGAGATAGAGAGCGTAGAGAATGGGTGCAGCGGGCTTCCCACAGGTCCCACATGATACAGCATCCTTTGGATGGGATTGCCTAGGAATGCTTTTTGGAAGTGAGTGGTATGACCATGTTCCTTGAGGAACCAGTATAGGTGGCAGCAAGACAGGTCTATTGTTACAGGGAGTCTGCGGCAACGGGCTGCAGAACAAGCCGTAGAGGCACACTTGTTAGATCTGGTCCTCCCGTCCGGGTGGCCACAGCAATAGGAAGGAGCAATGTTGTTTGGTGGAAACCCACCACGACCGGCTTCGGGCGACCAGGGCACCAGGTCCCCAGGGTCGCAGAGGACAGTGGGAGACTAACAGGGTGGGTAGCCCGACCCTTGGGGTTCCAACCTCCATGAGCAGTAGTGGCCTTTTGCGACGATGGATGAATCGCTACAACAGGACCTTCAAGCCCTATACCAGTAGTAGTAAGTGGTAATATTGTATCCGGAGGGATCAAGAGCTTCCGCCACACCCGACACGCCTTCACAAAGCTTGGGATGTTGCAGAAGTAGGATGTTCTAACCCTCATGACACACAGGGAGGAACAGCTTCGGTAGGAGCAGGGTGGACGGTAGGTGCCTCTATCCGTAGTCCACACTCCACAAACTCTACCAACACAGGCAGAACAGGTTAGCAAGCAGTACAACCCGCCAGGCGTTGCTATGCCAACGTATCCGATGCAGCAGGAAGCAGCGGTAACATTTTAGCAACCCTCTGCACCTCCATTACCCACTGTGCTGCACTCCTCCCTTGGGATGTTGCAGCCCGGTATGGCTTTATCACAAGACTTCACCACCATCCCAACCTAGGCCCAACACATCTTGGGCGATGTACCTCCTCTGAGTTCCAACTTCTCTTTCCAGCACTATCTCACCCCAACGCAGGGATCCTACGAGCCCGGAATGCCTCCTCCCGGATTTATCGCCGTGACAGCTTTTGCGTTACCATCTGAGGGCCACCAACCGCAATGGACCTCCACATAGATTGGACTGGCAAGCGGAATGCCAACAAAAGCAGGATTAGCCTTCTTGCATACCCACGTAGGATGGCAGTAGTACCCCTACATCCGTCAATGCATAATAATCCAGCAAACTTATCAGCCAGCTCCACATCCTCATCCTCTGCAACAGTAGTAACAACAGAACCAACTCCCTCCAATCCATCCCGCAGCCAACCAGCTGACAGCAAGTCCAGTTTCTACGATACCTTTGACTGGGATATTTCACCCATAACAACAGCACGTGGAACCCGCTTTTTGGACCACTACTCAACCCCATCCGTGGCTAGCAAATTCGGCCAACCTGACAACTCCGGTCCCTTCGAATCCGAGTGGACCCGCATCTGCCGTCCCACTCCCGATGGATCAAAGCTGGACTTTTTTGCATCAGGCTTACTAGACGTGCCCTCCCTAGACTCACACCTTCCAGTACGCGGGTGGACAACACCACCCACTTTCCCAGCATCAAACTTCGATGACTCAGAAACCCCACTTGAACGGATACCCTTCACATCTTCGTCAAGGATTGCAGTACATGCAAGGATCTATGACCGAGGATCTGTTCCACGATTATGGAGTTCAGAGTCCTCCGTATGGGCCTCTTGAACACAATCACTCCCCTCATACAACCTCAATAGAGCCAGACCCCTCACTATCACTCAGTAGAACAGACGTAGTCCAGTCAATATTGGTGTGCGGACACATAGTAGGGATCCGCTCCATGGATACAAAGCCTGTCCCACCACATAGGACAAATGTCCGCCGGAATATCACCGGCAGGATATCAGGCATACCAAACGCAGTCTGGGACGGTTGGCCTGTCACACGGTCACGGTCCACCAGTAGTTGCCGTCTCTATTACTTATGCAGCTCAAACAACCATCTCCACCGCCAATGTCCCTCCTGCTTCCCGCGATCCCACTCAGATCCAGATCATCGTGGGGGTCCCTAACCGTAGCATGGTTCCTCTTCCCCAGTTTATGTGGACCAACTCAGCTAAGCTACCGCAGATGGACACCTTCACTGGCGCGGCAGGCGAGGACCCATGGCGTTGGCTTCACCAGATAGCCTTCCAAGCCGCCATTGGTCGTATTCCAGTTGACCTTCTGCAAGCCACGGCTGAACTACACCTACAAGATGCTGTAGCGTATTGGTACAATATGCGGAAACCCTTTGTCACCTATGAGGATTTTGGTAATGCCTTCATCCCACGATTCAGACCCCTTACAGAGGAGGAGGCACTTTCCAAGATCAAGAAGGATGTCGTGATCCAGGAGATGACATACAATGCTATGTGGATAAGTTCCTCCTTTGGTCCACTGTTGCCAAGAGCTTAGAGGGTGAATGCTTGTCCCTGTGGGTTCTACTGGAGAACCTGATATGCACACTCCCGGACAAGATCAGCATGCTCATGAATCAACGAAAGTACCGCAGAAGATAATGCTATAAATAGGTATGAGCAGCTCCATACTACGAGGTAGCAATCGGTACCCATGGCAGCCGTAACAACAGGTGGTGGGACAGTACGTAGTAACCCCTCCACCACCAAAGACCTATCACATTTCTGGCAACCTCGAGCATCTCTAGGCACACTGCCCACGACGCGAAAGGGATCAAGCACCTCCTACACATCATGTAGGGGTAGAGCAGTGGCACCAGTATGATATAGAATGCAACTGCCAATAGAATGAGCACCCGCAACCAAACTAACACCCACAGGGTGTGGCATGGGCCAGCAAAGGCCTCTTTTTCCAACTCAAGTGTCTAATCCAGCTCCACCATGGACCAACGCCGCAGGCGTAGCTGGCACACGGAATGTATGGTTTGGCATGGTGATGGAGAACGATGAAACCATTAAACAAGTACCAATGGAGCAGGAGCGATAATAAATCGCCACATGAGTGACTGGGTTGGTAGGATGGATGTTGTGTGAAGTGATGTATATCCTGCGGAGGCTCCGCCAACATGAGGAGCAACGGGATGATATCCTCTAGGAAGTGATTCCTACACGGTCGGTGCAACCGTGCGCAAACCACGAGGGAGCAACGGCAGCATCCGTGCAAGAACCGATAAAGCAACCAGCCGCACCTGTGCCCATGACCACTCCAACACAAACGATTTCAACGGTAGCATCTCCATCATCCGTGATGATTCTTCCCATCCACCATGTACCCTCTTATCTACTAGAGGTACTTCTCCAACAGCCTGTGGCTATCGTCTCCTTCCCTGAGAACTTCAACTTCACCCAAGATCACAACATAACTTGATACTTGCTTTCGCAGACGGATCAGCATCTCGCCCAAATGGGCATTCACCTTCGTTGTGAACAACTAGCACTTGCTGGTACGCGGAATATACATCGGATCGAGGTTGACCCCTATGTCCGCATCTCCCTCGATAAGATCATCTGGGGATGGGCCCCAAGGTACTAGAGCCACCGCGGCAGAACGATACCTACTATGAGGTAGCGTGCTGCAATGTTTGGATCCTGGATAAGAACTTCCTCGCCATCATCAACACGGGTGTCACCCACACCATGATCACTCTCTGCGTCCTTGCCATATCTTCAGCAATGCGTTGGACGGCTTCGCCATGGAGGAGGGTAAGGTCCGAAACCTGCTAGTGCAAATTGAACGCTTTATGAGACCTTAACACTGCAGGTCATCCGTGTGCAGACATATGACATGCTCATTGGCACGGATTATCTACTATTGTGCCAAGCCAGCCTCATCTTCAGCCTGGGCATCATGCAACTGAGACTAGTGGAAGGTGACAAAGAGTGTGCCCTCATCATGGTGGCACCACAAACGACTCTCCCTCTTACCAGTGTGGTTACCATCACCCCTCAGGCAGCGTAGTGGGAAGATGCCCAGCTACACAGGTCCTTACCTCCTCCACCCTCACGCCAAGAGCCTGAGTCCTTCATAGGTAGGGTGTACCTGCCTCCTCTCCGTGTACGACAAATGAGAGAACTTCCGCGTGTAGGAGGAGTCCCTGACAAGGCACTGGATGCATTCACGCAGTGAAATAAGTACGTTGTGGAAGCAGAAGCTGATTTATCCAGCATAGAAGTTGGCACCCGGGCTATCCTTCTTGGCTACTGGCAATAGGGGTAATCAAGCATGGGTGGCGGCTATGAAGAAGATGAAGAGCTGGTCCCATCAAGGCCATCTGTGAGACCCGCTCTATCCGCCCCTTTTGACCACATGCTCGATGAGCAGCTAATACCTGAACAACACCAATGGGTGCGCCAGCTCCTATAGCAACACGCGGAAGTCTTCAAAGGTACTACATGTGATATTGGCGTGGTAAATACCTATCACGGTGGTGCATAGCCAATGAAGCAGAAGTTGCACCGCATCCTCCCGAAACAATAGTAGATTGTGTAAGATGGCCTTCAGGAACTCAAAGAGCAAGGGGTGATCATCCCCATAAGTTATCCTTGGCGAGCCAATCTCGTCATTATGGAGAAGCCGAATGGCAAGCGGCTCTTTGTGGACTTCCGTGACCTCAACCGTGTCATGAAGGAGGATGCCTATTCAATGCCACTCATTATGGACATCCACGAGCGACACAAGGGCCGTAGTTGGTTTGCAAAGTTGGACGTCAAATGCACATTCCATGCCATCCTGATGCATCCGGACTCCATCTTGAAGACCGCATTTGTTACTCCTGAGGGACTCTATGCTTTAAGACGCATGACCTTTGGCCTTCGCAATGTCAGTGCCACATTTTAGCACGTTATAGATGCCATCCTCCGCCAGCTCCCCAATGTCAGCAGTTACATCGACGATGTTATGGTTTTGGCTCATTCTTTTGATGAGGTCCTCACCTTCCTTGATGCGGCGTTTCTAGCTATTTGCCGCTCCAATCTCAAACTCAAACCTGCAAAGCGTATCATCGGCATAAAACAGATGGAGATCCTTGGATTCATCATGAGTACAAAGGACATATCCACAGACCCAAAGAAGATTATGATAGTCAAGGAATGGTGGCAGCCCATCTCTGCTAGACAGGTCAAAATCTTCTCGTGATTCATCTCTTTTTATTGTCATTTTATTTGTGATCACGCCAAGATTGTTCACCCACTCCAAAAGCTGACACATCAGGATACGGACTTCATCTTGACAGCCGCGTGTCAATTGGCGTGAGAGGAACTCAAGATCCGCCTGATCACAGTACCGATGCTGGAATTCCCGGACTTCAACCTCCCCTTCATCATCAACGTAGAATGGTCTCGTGAGGTCTTGGGTGCCATTCTATCCCAAGAAGCGAAAGAGAATGTCCAGAGGGTTATCGCATACACAAGCCGGGCTCTCAATGACACAGAAAGTAAATACCCACTAGTCAAGGGTGAGTGTCTTGCTGTCCTTTGGGCATTAGCACACTTCTACGATTACATCAAAAACGGCAAGTCCTTCACCATCTACAAAGATCATCTGGCATTAGAACGACTCCTCACTACTCAGAATCACAAAGGAATTCTGGCTAAATGGGCAGTTCTCCTCTAGGACTACAACCTCCACATCCAATGTTATCCTGCGTTGGCCAATTGGCATGCACATGCACCAACTCGGCTTCTGAACAAAGGATGGATGAATGATACACATACTCCTAAGGATGAGGCTCCTCCAGCCCCAACCGCCTCTTTAGATGGGATGGAGTGCGTCTGGGAGGGGGTTACTCATGACTTTATCCCTGACCAAGAGCACCTTGCCGTGCGTCTCCTGCTTAGGATAAGGATATCTACTGATTCCCTCCTACATCATGGAACTTACTGGATGAGAAGGTTCCTACTGCATCTCCTGCTTAGGGTGCGAACATCTGCAGATTCCCTCCTATACCATCCATTCTCCAACCTACGAAATCCACCAGTACCTGCCACATGCACCACCACGCTCGCTATGGTTTCAAATCCCTAATGATGCGGGATGTATGGGAATACCTCCAATACAATTGTGAGGTAGCCACCAGATGGGAGGTCACGGTGGCAATCCGCCCTTGTCCTCGCCATCCTCCCTGAGCTCCTCCCCCCCGTACTTTATAACATGGTCCGCCACCAACCCCTATATTTCCCCCCTCTTCAGAGACCCCCTTTTTCCAGTCCTCTTGATTGACTACCTCATCATCCAACCTCGCGCAGCGGACACAATGGAGGTAGTGTTCACAACCGCAAATGTTGACTTGGAATGCATGGACATTCGCCTTACATGCAACCCCACAGCTTCACCGGGAGTTTGCCACTTTCATCTCTACATCTGCGATCTGCATATAGATACCTTCATAGCATATCTTCACTCGGGCCCACAGTAGGAGCCTCGACTACTGCGGAAACCACCCCAGCCACAGTTGACACCATCGGTTGCATGGTGCCATGCATGGATCTGCGGCCGTAAATTCACGCACATCGTCAATACCGCAGCCACACATACTACTGTCACCGTACGGCTTGTCCGTGTTCTCAGCCTCGTCCATCATATCTGGCCGAGTCCGCTACGTTTCTCCCTCTCATCTAGAAGTATTGACGTCCCCGATGGACAAATCGACATGCTATCCATCCGGGTCACGAATGTCCACACCGCATGCATGGTCCAGGTTTGCGCGACACGCACATATGAAATCGTCCTGGTGATCAACTGGCTTGCGCCATGCCAAGCCAGTATATTACTCGGTGCGGGCATTCTCAACCTCATTGCTGTTGTAAATGAATAATCTTTCATGTCCTTGTTCACTTTCGAACCACACGTTTTGGTCTCATCTCCAGCTTTAGGAGAACTACCACCACCGCCACTGCCAACCATGATACGACAACATAATGTTCGTCGGGGTATCCCCGTGGACCACGCTGCTAGCTGCGACACAGGCTGCAGACGCACGTAGACTGCGCTTACTGGGAGGGGGGTTGCACGTGACATCCCACCTTTGGCAAGATCCACCAATGCTGGTACCGGTGTCGTAGTGATACACCAATCACAAACGCATTATGCGAGATCCGTAGAAATCACCAGGCTATCTAGTCCCTGCGTTCTTCGTGCATTCACGAATGTCCTCCGTGGGAGGTCCTACAAAGGAACAGATGCAACACACACTAGTCCATCACAACAAGGGGTGCAGGGGCTATAGTCAGGGATGGAAGGACTAAGTATGATGAACGTGCTTGATGGCCTACCGCCAGGAGAGGAAAGCTCCAAAGAGAATAGAAGAATAGGAGAAAAAGGAGAAGAGCAGCAACAATGGATGGTCCAAACCATCCTCCTAGTACATGCGGAGCTACTTAAGATATCCCTCCTCCTGTTTGACTTGTAAACGGACGAATGGCCCCAATATCTCTGCCAGGTGTCTATCGAGATACAGTCATTCTCTACAGAAGCAAGGCGCATGTAGATGTACGAGACCGCAGGAGTGCTTATGTGGATACGAGAAATGCATGTCAGCTTGCTTTCTGCTTGTCCAAGAGACACTACCACCATTCGAGAGGCACACAAAGTCCAAGGAGGACTTTCTGTCATCGATTCTTCCTCCCCAGTCAGCGTCTGTGTAGCACACCAGCCGCAGCGGGTCAAATCCTTCTTGGCCTCCAAACTGGAATTCCATTTGTCGGGTCTTCTGTAGATAGCGCATGATGCGCTTGACTGCTTGCCAGTGCTGTTGCCCTGGATTGGCCACAAACCTGCTCACTTGTCCCACAGCATAGCAAGTATCACGGTGTGTTCCCTTCGTGGCACACATGAGGCTTCCAACAGCAGACTGGTAGGGAATGTTCTCCATCTCATGCCATTTTGCTTCTACGCTGGGGCTCATGGAGGAAGAGAGCTTGATGTCTGTTATGGGTGTCCTGATGGACTTGTAGTCCTCCATGTCATAGCGCTTGAGGACCTCCATGATGTACTTGGTCTGGTTCAACTTGATGGTACCTGCTGCTCGATTACGGTGGACGGCTATCCCGAGGTAGAACTCGAGCGGACCCATGTCCTTCATCTTGAACCTGTTGCTGAGATCTGTCTTTAGCTTGTTGAACAGATCGACTAACGACGAGCAGATGATCAGGTCATCCATGTACAGTGCAACCGGCATCAAGCCTTGCTCATCCTCACGTACATAGACATCAGGGTCGTTCTGGCAGTGTGTGAAGGTGAGCCCGGCCATGAAGCCGTCCATCTCCTTGTACCACATCCTTGGGGCCTGTTTCAGCCCGTAGAGTACTTTGACCAGTTTGTAAACCTTGCCCTCTGGAGCTTTCACCCCCTCGGGCACTTCCATCAGCACTTCTTTGTCTAACTTCCCGCAGAGAAAAGCTGTCTTGACGTCCATCTGGTGGACCTCCAGATCATTTGCAGTAGCGATGCCCAACATGGATCTGATGGAGGCAAAGGTGATGACAGGCGTGAAGGTCTCCTCGTACTCTGAGCTTGCACACTGGGAAAATCCCTTCGCCACAACTCTTGCCTTGTACTTGTCGATAGTACCATCGTGCTTGAACTTTTTCAAGAGTACCCACTTTGACCCCACCACATGCGCGTTTGGGGACCTGTCCACCAGGACCCATGTTCCGTTCTCTTCAATGGATGTGAGTTCGCTATCCACTGCCTCCTTCCACTTGGCCGCATCTGGCATGTTCATAGCCTCCATTACGGTCACGGGCTCTCCCTGAGCCAAGTATGACCAGCTGAGTCCGGTCCATTCCGCACTCTCAGCATCGTACTTGGGTACAGGTTTCTTCTAGTGGTGCTTCAAGGCTTAGTTGCTTTTGTTGCTCTTACGTTGCTAGCCTCAGAGTTTGACTCAGAGGCCTCGGACGACTCAAACTCAGTGTCAGAGTCTGTCGCTATATCAGATGCACAGCCACTCTCCTTGTAGCATCATCCTTCATTGGCACCATCTGCCATTTCTCAGGTGCCTGATTTGGGAGCATGGACAAGATCCAGCGACTCTCCCTTGCTAAGGGTCCTCTCTTCAAACTCGACATATCGGCTCCTGATGAGCTTTCTAGCTGCTTGGTCTCACAGCATGTACGTCTTGTGTGCAGTGTCGTATATGACCATTACACACTTGCGAGCGCATGCATCCAGCTTGCGACTTCCTTCTCCTGCTTGGATCTTTGCCCATGCAGTACAGCCAAAGACCCTCAAGTATGAGGCGTCTTGCTTCTTCCCTGACCAAGCCTCCTATGGCGTCCTGAGCTGCTTCTCTTACTACTTCTTACCACGCCTTCCAAGCGCGGTTGTCGGAGTGAGATTCGCAAGGTAGCAAACAGTTATTGCAGCTTCAGCCCAGAAGCGAGGTGGGAGTTTGGCGTCAAAGAGCATGCTTCGTGTCATGCCGAGGATAGTCTGGTTCATTCGCTCGGCAACGCCATTACTCTGGGTGGTATAAGACGTGGTGATCTGGTGGTTGATGCCGTGTTGGCTGAACCAGCCTTTGCACGCCTCGTACTCACCACGATTGTTCGTGCGTAGTACATTGACCTTCTTGCCTATCTGCCGCTCTACCATCGCGACAAACTCTTGCAGCTTCTCCTTGACCTCTCCCTTTGTCTTGAGGAAGTAGATCCACATCTTGCGACATTGGTCATCGATGAAGGTCAAGAAATACTTGTTGCCTCTGTTCGAAGGAGTACGGAATGGTCCATATTCATCAGAGTGAATCAGGTCAAAGATTGCTACCGCACGTTGCCCATCACGTTCAAAGGGCTTTCTCTTTGCCTTGCCTTGGAGGCATGGCTCACAAAGCTTCTTGCATCCCTCCATCCCATGAACCACTTCGTGCTGTTGCATAGCTTGTAGTGTACTGTCAGCCACATGGTCAAACCGCCTGTGCCACAGCTCAGCATCTGTGTCGTTGGTGGAGTTGGCTGCCATGGTGACAGCCTGTGGTGCTACATCAGGTTTTGGAGACTTGGACTCTTCAACCGTTGCATATCCCTCATTTGTACTCTCAAGGGGCTTGGTTTGGAGCACATAGAGTCCATCAATTCTTGGGACCTGTACGACAAGACTCTCCTTGAGATAGGAGATCTTGATGTCCTTGTTCTTGACAATCACGGCCTCCTCCTCCGTGAAGACGACTGTCATGTCGTGGTCCGTGATTTTGGACACCGATAGGAGGATTACCGCAAAAGATGGCATGTAGACGATGTTCTCCAGTTTCAAGTGTTTTTTAGCACCGTTCACGTTGATGCTGATCAACTTATCTCCCTCGCCTTGTGCATGGACAAGGCTGCCGTTGGCATACCCGAAGCGATGTTTAGTGTCTCCAATGGAGATGAACCCATCCTTCTCCCTTGAAGAGTGGTAGTTTGTGCCTGAGTCAACCCCGTAGGCTCCACGCTTGAGCAGTGCCGCTCCCTTGGTTGCAAGCACGCTCTCAATCATCATGTTCGTCAACTCCTTCTTACCCTTTCCTTTGCCCCCATATCTACCACCATGATCTCCATCTTCCTTCTTCGGAACCCTGCACTCCCGTGTCCAATGTCGAGGCTTGACACAGTTATGGCATTTCCTAGGACGCTTTGAACCCTTTCCACCGCCACCATTTCCTTTTCCTCCACCGCCACCGCTTCCGCTGCTACTCTAACCAGAAGAGGAGTTGTCGCTATGACCACCATATTGTGTAGCATAGGCTAAAATATTACCCTCACTACTGCTGCGACGCATGGCCTCGTTGCACACGTACTTGGACACTACCACATACGTCAATTCCTCCTCCTTCCAACCGCCAAAAACGGTGATCAGAGGTCCCCAGCTTTCAGGTAGCGCCATGAGGAGGATCATGGCCTGCATGTTGGTGTCGATTTCCCAGTTCATTTGGGTTACTTGCTGTAGCAATCCTTTAAACTGCAATAGGAAGTCTGGAATCGACTCTCCCTCCCTCACCCTCATCGAAATCAGCTCTTGAAGGATGAAGAGACAATTTACAAGAGCTGTTGATTGGTGTACACGTGCAAGCTTCTCATAAGCCTTTGATGCATGTGTGATACCTTAGAGGTAGACATGCTGTGACTCATGCACTGATGTCACAAAAATTGCAAGCGCCATGTCGTTTTTGACACTCCATGCTTCATATCCAGCATCTGTTTTTGGAGGTTCAACCTCTTCTCCACGGAAAATCTTCAAGTAGCCACGCACCCTCATGACAATCTCAAATTGCCATTTCCACAAGGGAAAACCTGTCCCTATGAACTTAGACATCCCACCATTGACCTGCTCAATAGTGAGTGTCGCGGGTGTCGTCATATCACTTTGCTTCTCTGCTACTCTGCTTCGTTGAGGCCGATGTAGGTTGAACTAGGCTGTTGTCTGCTACCGGTTTAGGTGGTGCACATCCGTTGCTTACCCCTTAGCCGTTGATCATCTGCAAAGAGAGAAGAACGCACACTATCAAACCTCGGGTCGTGCCTCCAAGGGCAGAGTTTGTCCTGGATAGGACCCATGGATCGTACCTCCAAGGCCAGAGCTTATTCTAGGCCCTTGTTTGCTAAGTACCAGTACCCGCTGTTGGAGCTTATGGAGCAGATGTAGCAGATGGAGCAGATGGAGGTGATGGAGCTGATGCGCGCTCGAAGAGAGAGAGAGGCAAGAGAGTGCGCAAAAGCGTACCTTACAACTAGTCAGTGTGGGCCCATAACCCTTTGTCAACCTGCCTGAGGCGACGGTCTAGAAAACGGGTTCCAAAACAATGGTTCCCGCCGACCGCCCCCTGCCTACATGGCACTCCTTGTGACCGCCAAGTGGCACCAGCCACCAGGAAGGACCTTCAAATGTTGTAAGATTTCTGTTAGAACCTTCCTATCCCCCTTTTTTCTCAAAAAGAAAATTACTCATTGGGCTAGGATTTGACCCAGTGACCTCTCGCTCCAGAGATTAGCTGAACGTCTAAGCCACAAGGAGTTGTCCTAGGTAGTGTTTGCTGGCTATACTATTTAGTTTAGACCAAGAGGACTTGCTCCAAAGGAGCAGTGCATACCTTGTCTATCTGGACCAGACTTAGGGGACTTACTCCAAGGGAGCAGTGCATGCCTAGTCTGTCCTTTGCCTGTCCAAATGTCACCGATGGACAAGGAGCATATAAGGTCAACAAAGACCTGATGGGAGAAATATCCAAAAAGGTCCTAGACTCTTGGATTGCCTTGTCACAGTATACTGACTAGGAAAAAGGTACCTCTCCTTACATTTTAGGTGAGGTGAGATCCTTGTGTGCTAACCATGGACACATGACGATTCTCCATGACATTGTGGGTTATGTGACCACTAGGAGTGTGCCATGAGAGCATTTTCTAGCTCTCTAGGTCGTGTGTGAGTGGTCAGCCTGATTGCTAGGCTGATTTCCTCTCTTGTGTGAGGTTATGGACTCTAGTGTGTGAGCCTTACTCTCCATGGCTAAGTGGTGTGACTTGTGAGAGGGCTGACTTGCCCAAGCTCTAGCTCTATATATACTCCATCATTTTGAGTGATTCAACAACCATTCTTCAGCACAACTGATGCCCTTTCAATCCCACATGCTCGTTGCTCCAAGACTCCCTCTCTCCTCAAGTTCCAACAGGAAGGTACTAGGAAGTGGTGGTGAGAAATACGTGGGAACTCCAACAAGTGGTCCCTCTGCCATTATCGCCACCTGCTCGTGGAATTCGTCCGCGTCTACCTCTTGCACATGTACACCCAGTACCGCAGAACCGAAGCTGTGCCTACCATCCAATACATTGATCTTCTCCAGTGACGATATGGTTATTACCTGTATGTAGTCATGGAGAAGTGGTGGTGAAAGGATCCGCAGCAAAGTGACCATGTGTATTTCTACCTCTCTGCACAATATTAGGAACTATGGAGGAACATCGTTGCCAAGTGTTTCACCATATAAATGGAGAAGCCACCCTTGGAGGCAAAGCGGGCAGAATTGGTTAAGGATGAGGTGGATGATACTAGTGAGGAAACAGCAGGCGAGGAGTGGATCGCGGTGCTGCCTCCATATGTGGCCAAAAAGAATCAACGTATGCATACCGAGGAGAGGGAGAGTCAGGGTGGCATGGAGGATTCAGAAGATCAGGTCCTAGATGCGGTTAGGAAGTAAAAGTAAGGAGAAGCAGAACATCAGACATGAGGAGAGAAGCACGTAGGCAAGTCCAGGTGGCTCGCAGGATCACGAAGGAGGAAGAGGATGCTTGGATGGCGAGAAGGAAAGAACCTTCCACGCCCTCAACATCCCAAGGAGCACGAGTGGAGGCTGAGGTGGATGTCACAAGGGGATATGGCAGGAACAAAATGAGTTACGGAAGGATAAAGGAGCAGGCAAAGAAGCACTTGTATGATGCCGCACCTGCCGTAGCAGTAGGAGAGGTAATAGGAAAAGAGACACAGGATGTGGAGTTCACTGGACACGCGATAGCCCATAGGAAAGTAGGATTGGCAGGGTTTTAGGAATCCCCCGCGGAAATAATCGCGGTGGCAGGGGCGGACAAGGGGACGAAAGTGTAGCGAAAGCAAACGGAAGGGATGAAAGGAGGGTGTAAGTGCCTCCATTGCTGTGGCAATGCCCCTACAAGGTGGTCCACAACAAACTCACTTTGGTACGGTGGTGCCAGCCTGTAGGGAAAACACAGCTCTGATCCCTACAGGGTCACCTGTAGGAAGGACGCCCTAGTCTGACTATCATGAACTGCGGCGGAACAAAAGTGGCATGAGTAGGCAAGGATCAGGGTGGCAAAAGTAGAACCATGTATACTACTACAAGAAGAGATGCGAAGGACGAAGGATGTAGAACAGAAGGAAGCACAGGAAGCGGCAGGCGTTGGGACAGTGCGGGAGAGCCAGCACACTATCACAACTACTCTGTAAAAGAGAAAAGGAGAAGGTGCGGAGGGTGGAGAACGTGAAAAGAAGCCTCAGTGGAGAACCATGAGGGAGGGAGAGGGATCATTGAAATCTGGGGAATAGCAGAGAATGAGCACCGAGGAGGTGCGTCAAATGGTTGAAGGCAGGCTGGAAGCAGCAGTGAGGAGGGTGGAGGCCCTCATTTCCGGACAACCATCGGGAGGACTATCGGCATCAACCACGGAAGGCCCACCATAGAGAGAACCACTCATGGAAAAGAGGCTCGTAAGCAAGGTCCTCGCGTAGCTAAGCCTGATACCCTCATTTTAAAGATTGTGAGACAGAATCGCGAGTCCGAGTCCAGCCTTGGAATCGCGAGTCATATTCCTACCTTGAGAATTATCTTGGACTCAAACCCTCTTCCTTGCACAGACTCGCGAGTCAGTATTGTGAGCCTGTGGGGAGGGAGGGCTTAAAATAGTTGGAGGTCCGGGTCGACCACTCCGAGGTTATTTCCATCATCGTAGACATCGTGGAGGATTATAGCGACGGTTGGCACATAACTACATCATATGCTACTGTGGTATATGGCACAACTCCTTGTTAATGATGCATGTACAACAAGCATTGGACACACATCAATGTGTGCCAACCACACACATTGGTATGGTAGGCACATACTAATATTGATATGAAATTTCCACATCGATAATGGTCCTATCTCGCTACCGACAGTGAGAGAGCTCGTTGTCCCTCTCGCTGCTGATAACAAGAGAGAGCTCGCTGTGACGTGCCTCTCTTGCTTCCGACAGCAAGAGAGAGCTCTCGTTGTGACGTGCCTCTCTCACTACAGACAGTGAGAGAGCTCATTGGCTCTCTCTTGTTACCGACTGTGAGAGAGCTTGTTGGCTCTCATATGTGTAGGCAACATGGCATCATAGACGACTAGCCCGGGCAGTGGAGCTTTGACACCGACGGTACCCGCTCGTACTACTACTGCCACTTTTGCTACCACAGCCGTGTCTACTACCGCTAGTACTAAAGCTTCCACAACCGCTACCACTAGCGCTATCTCCGCTGTTGGTCCACATTAAATGAGACTTAGAATCTTTGAATGCCAATGTACAATTCTGATATGTGTAATGGTTGAATGTACAACTCCTAAGGCTTACACAAGTTGGAGTGATTGTAGAGTTGTCCTCCATACAATAAAGTTCATGTAGTATCAGTTACAACATGTGGACTCGGAGACCTGGACCCGAGACTCTAGCAAAAAACAGACTTGTGATTTGGTACAGGTAGACTCGCGAGTAGGAAAAATATACACTCACGAGTCTACAAGCCTTGGATTCGTGAATGAGTATAACATACACTCGCAAGTCTATATGCCTTGGACTCGTGAGACTGTACATAGGACAATCGTGAGTCCGAGACTTATAATTCTTTTAGCTCGACTCACGACTTTGAGTCCTTCCCATCCAGAGAATTACGAGTCTAAGAGCAAGGCCAGACTCGCAAGTATGGACTCGATATCACCCTTACATGTAGCTGTTGTCGTGAAGGATTTTGGCAGTGTCGGAGGAAAAAGGTGAGATACGTGTCACAAAGACTATAATAGGAGGAAAATGAAAGGAAAAGGGCATGTACGGGCAATCCCATGAGGTACTTAGCTCGGAACTCACGGAGCCAGAGGAGGAGGACAACACGAAGGAGGAGGAGATTGTACTNTACATGTAGCTGTTGTCGTGAAGGATTTTGGCAGTGTCGGAGGAAAAAGGTGAGATACGTGTCACAAAGACTATAATAGGAGGAAAATGAAAGGAAAAGGGCATGTACGGGCAATCCCATGAGGTACTAAGCTCGGAACTCACGGAGCCAGAGGAGGAGGACAACACGAAGGAGGAGGAGATTGTACTCGGGCAGCGGCTGACGTGACCATTCGTGGATAAGTAGCAACAGCTACCCACCTTACAACGGTAAAGTCTGGATGATTGGAGCCTAACTGAGAGTGAACTAAGTAACCTGGGGCTCTCGTGGATCTTCCTGGGACCACATGACTGGGATCAACCACTACAGATTGTGTATGACACAAATGAAATGGTAATCCTCAAGGAAGTATGGGAGGAGTAGCAGAAAGAGGAGGAGAGGCAAAGGGAGGCAGTTGAAGAGGTAGCAGCGGCTACCACGGCAAGGGTGGCACTGCCAAAAGGAAGAAGAAAGCACAAAAAGAATCCAGATATGTTCCGGATATGGACAAGGAAGGTGGAGATAAGGAGAAAGTAGACTCAACCTTCATAGGAACCAAAGGAGGATCATGGGAGATGCATGATTGGCGGGTCTGGACCATCGCACTAATACTACACGGGTGTGATGCACCACCAACACATCACCAAGAGCTCTTTCCACATGCAAAGAAGCTATACTGGAAGCTTCACTAGTAATTTGGCATCTACCACGATCACCACAAACCCGTTGCGCTGGCCCACACGGCCATAAAGTACGTCTAGAAAGATGGGTGTCTCTTGAAGAAAACCAATGCAGAGCAGGGACAGCGTGACGTGTGGATTCCACCTCCGGAGATCCAGAAGCTGGTTGTACAGACCTGCCACAATCACCACATAGGAGTGGATAGGCTGATCCACCGACGTCACACTTAGATACAAATGTATGACCTCAACGAGATGGTAGAAGAGGTGACGCAGAATTATTTTACCTGCTATAATCTGAACAAGCCAAGCCCGCGGGATCACTACTCCTACATGCCTTTCAACTATGGAAATCCCACGAAGAGACTCTTCATCGATTACCATGGACCGTGGAAGCCATGGAACAAGAACATATATTTAGTGGTGGCGGTGTATCACTTCACCAAGTATCTCTTTATCCGAGCCCTGCCACACAAGACCGCCACATAACATCATTCATAGCGATAACGACATGGAATTCCATGGTCCCTTTCACATGGAGCTCGCCTGCTGGAGTACACGGTACGTCCACTCTGCCAGGTTTCGGCTAGAATCACAGGGATTGGTGGAATAGATGCACAAGATCTTAGAGAGAGCGGTGGATATCGTAGAGAGAATAATTGGAGGGAGGTTTAAAGAAGACAGCTTACTACCTCAATATCACCCTAGTCGCAGCCACTGTGTCCTCGTCCCATATGCTCATGTTTGGACAGTCACCGCAGAGTACCTTGCAACTGCCTCAATAACCACTCATCGTGCTAGAATGGAATATCTCCGTAAATAAGACCAATAAGGAGGAGGTCACAATGCGAAAGATAATGGAAGAGGAAGGAGATTGGTGGAATAACGAGTACAGGGACAGGACAGTATAATAATGGCTGATGGCGCAGGAGCATCAGATGGAGCTCATCAAGCCTGAGGTATACCTGCGGGCTTCGGTCACTACCCACCGTGCCTATGACGTCGAGAACCAGGAAGTCATGTAGTAGTATATTCAGACAAAATTCTTCATGATAAGATGCAATTTCCCCTAAGGAAGAGGGGATAGCAGTCTCCTGGTTGACATATCTTTTGTCTATAGAGAGGACCATGGATAGCTGTGGTGGGAAGGAAAGAATGGCAGGGTCATTTACTCATATCCTTTCACACACTTTTGCCTGATGCCCGACTCATGGCGGGCATACATCCGACATATTGTGAACAAGCTGCCGCCTGGGATGGATCCACAAGGCTGGACCACTATGGAAGTTTTTGAGTATCGCATGGCTGAGATTATGGCTGATAAGAGACAGATGGAGGAAGCACCAGAACTGGTGCGGCAGGTCGCTACAGTGGTGGCACAAAGCGACTCCACGGAGAAAGAGGAGGTAGAAGGACATTAGTTGACCAAGGAACAGAAGTAGTAGAAATATTTCCTAAAAGGGGTCGAAACAGGGGAGGAACTGGGACGACATGTAACATCCCCAGAGGAAGCGCGGAGCAATACTGGTCCCTGCCATGTGTGTAGTGAAAACCTGTATGGAGGAGCAAAGAATGTGGTCTGCAGCCGCTACGACAATGTGGTCTATCAGACCACGCCGCACCGCCTCGCCTAGACCAAACCCTTCAAGGCTCAGCAGGAGTGTACAAAGTATGCAGAAGAACAGGGGGAAGAGCAGAATAGAGCTGAAGTTAAAGAGGAAGAGGATGACAACGATGAGAAAGAAAGTGATATTGTAGAAGAAGTATAGGGAGAAGAGGCTGGGAGTGAAGAAGAACACCTGTCAGAATTTTGCATGATACCACTAGAAGAAGAAGAGGATGGGCAGGATTGTGAGAAGTGGGATTCAGCAAGTATATCCATGGGCAACGAGGAAGAAGAGGAAGAAGAAGAGGAGGAAGAGGAGGAGAATCTGTGCCAGGGACCAAAGTTGGTGGATTGGTCAGGAGCATGGCATCCTGATCACCCAAGACACGCTGCATACCAGAGGGAGATGGCTAGGAAGCAGGAGACAAACGGTTGTACCGCAATTGTGGAAGGCTCACTTGAAACCTTAGTGGAAAAATGGATGGGAATAATGTGCGGATAAAGAGGTTATGTCCCCATTGTGACATGGATCTCTGTGAGTAGATGGATGTACTAAAAGCAAGGTACAGGGAGTGGAGGACTTCATAGGTGGAGGAGAGCTTAACACTGGTGAATGCGTTTGTTGTACCTACTACCGTCGGGCGGCGGAACGTAATGCCAGCGACGGAGAGGAGGACAAAGAGGTGGAAAAAGTACAGGTTGAAGATAATTCCGAGGCAATTAAGGAGAGAACACCGCAGACTAATGGTCCACGAAGAATGGTGGGGACAGTAAGTGTAGGTACAGAACAACAAGTGATATGCCCAAGCTGTAAAAAAGGACTCATGGTGGAAACTTTGCTCTGTTCACAGGTTTAGGAGTCATGACCTGTGCATGGTTCCAAAGGCCGTGGCGGGCAATGTGAGCAGGTGAAAAAGTTCTTCCGTACCCTGGAATCTATAGAGCTCACAAAGTCCTTCTGTAGTATGTATGTCATTTGTTTGTGGTGTAACAACATCATCATAAAAATGGCAGTAGCCTGTCGTCGGTATGAATGGATATCTGTGGAGAATGCTTGGAGTAGAACAAAAAGGGTGTCTAGACGTGTATAGTGTGTAAGGAGTGGCTGCGTAGTGAGACTCATATGAAAGGAGAGACGTGTGTAATATATTAGGAGGAGTAGAAGGGAGTCCAACTAGTACGGTACAAACAGTATGGGCAGGTGGTGTATGTTAGCTACGAGGGACAAGAAGTACCTATAGATGGAGGTAACCTAGAGATATGGATGTGCCGTGGGTGCGTCAATCGGGAAAAGAAATACTAGTGTGTGGTGTGTACCAAGGACCTTTATCCAAAGCAGAGGATGGAAAGTCGTCACTGTAATAGGTGTCAGGGTATCACGTACAAGGAACATGGAGAGCGTTGTAGACTTCCAGTATTAAATATACTAGAATAGTTCATAACTACATCAACACCGGGTTGCAGATCCGTGCCTCATGCCGATTCCAGCTCCTAGGTGAAGGCTCGAGGGACTGAGCCCTTCAAAGGAGGGGGTGGGATATCAATATTAACAGGATTTTCTCTGTAGGGACGGAACTGACCACAGACTGCTGGAGCTTCCGCGGCATGGATAGACCCATCCGCAGAAGACAAAGACAGAATCGCACGGAGGAGGATGGAGGATGCTGGCTCCCACGTCTGTACGGTCGAGCAAAGGGCAAGGATAGTGGGAAAGGAGGGATGTGCAAGATCAGTGGCGGGAAATCCGGGAAATTGACTCCGATGCAATTGCGCATCGTGGCAGCAAAAGTCAACGGAGGGTGTTACGATGGATGAAAAGACAAGACAAGCCTCTGGGGGCGTGACGCAAAGTGGCAGGCTTAACTACTTCCACAAGAAAGCATCAGTACCGTGGATCTACAGAGCCTGGAGAAGGCGTAGAGTAGAAATTATGTGAGAAAAAACCAAGAACTGCCATGTTGAAGTGATGGAACATGGTGGACTGCGGAAGTGCGAAAGAGGAGAAGAAGATAAAGGGAAGGGAATTTAGAAGACAACGGAAGGAAGACTCTAGTTTAGGGGAATATAGAGATTGTCACTATACTATACATGTGTATAAAGGACGAGACCTACGGTACGAGAAGCCTATGTAGAGCCTCGCCTACTACTTCAGTTTGCTGTAGACAGTAGATTCAATAGTTCATGTACTTCTTTGGCATGAATTTTTAAAACCAAGTTCTCAACTCTCAATCTCTCACTTTTCCTCCCATTGCTCCCTTGGAAATCTCCGCTCCACGAGTAGCTTCAGTGATCCGTGGGACTTCACTAGTATCTGTGTACAGGCTCGTACTGGCCAAGGAGGAATCCATGGAGTTCTACAAAGTGATTTTAGAGCGAGAGAGGGCACAGTGGAGCTCCATCGAGTGGAAGTCGAGTGGTTGACATAAGAGAAAGGCAAAAGAGATGTGGATTCACTAGGTGACTGGGTGTGAGTGTCTGTCTCTGCTATTCACCTTTTTGTGACTCTCTCGTTTGCCTCCGTGGAGGCGTTGTCTCGTAGGTGCTACTTAGGAAGTGAAAAATAGAGTTGGACGAATACATCCATAAGAAACCTAGTTCAAAATTGAGACAAGACCAGGCTAGATACTCAGGTGTGTGTGACTCCTTGATCTCCTGTGTGTGAGGTCACCTCATACTTGAAAAGAAAGATCAGTTTTGTGGGGAAAAGGTAAAAGATAGATAGCCGTTACAAAAGCTCTTACTGCATTACTGGACTATCACAAGGCACAAGACAGTCAGTAGTGACCAGAGGAGGAGCGAGGCTGTCGTTTCATCTCGTAGGGAAGCTCTCATACAATCGCCAAAGCAGCAAGGAAAGACCTACGGTGGGAAGACTAAGAACAAGTGGAGGTCCATGGAAGTACCTCTGTAGTGAATGTATAGCGGCAAAAAAAGTAAGTGTGTCAAAATGAAAGTCTCAAAATGAGTCAAAATGATTTTCTAAAAATGACAGTCTAAAAATGGTGGTCTTTGAATGATAGTCTACAAATGACAATCTCAAAATCATAGTCTAAAACAGATTGTTTCAACATCTCAGTTTTTAGTTGTTAGTCTCAAAACGATCGTCTCAAAGTAACTCTTGTAAATTGAGAGTCTCAAATTGACAATATCAAAATGACAGTCTCAAAATGATTGTCCAAAAATGATATTCTCAAAACGGCAGTCTTAAGGTAAAAATTACCGTGTCAAAATCAACCCTAAGATGAAAGTCTCAAAATGAACGTCTGAACAAGACAATCTCAGAATGGGAGTCTCATATAACAGTCTGAAAATGATAGCCTCAAAATGATAGCCTCAAAATGACATTATGAAAATGGTCATCTCCAAATGATAATCTCAAATGACCATCATAAAATGACAGTCTCAAAATGATAATTTTGAAATGATGATCTCAAAATACCGGTCTGAATTTGACAATCTCAAAATGATCACCTTAATATGACGGTCTCAAAATAAATGTCTCACACTGACAGTTTTAAAATGACACTAAAAATGGTAGCCTGAATATAATAGTCTCAAAATGACGGTCTCAAAAAGATAGTCTAAAAATGATAGTCTCAAAATGAGTCTAAGAATGACAATCTTAAAATGGCAGTCACAAATTGGTCATCCTAAAATAGAAGTCTCAAAATGATAGTCTCCTTTGAATTATCTCAAAATGATAGTCTCAAATTATAGTCTCTAAATGACAGTCTTCAAATGACACTCTAAAAATAATAGTCCTCAAAATAATGGTCTCAAAATAACAGTCTTAGAATAATAGATTCAAAATAAAGGTCTCAACATGATAGTCTTAAAATCATAGTCTTAAGATAATAATCTCAAAATAACAGTCTTGAAATGACAGTCTTCAAATGACAGTTTCAAATGACAATTTTAAATTGACAGTCTCAATATGACAGTCTCAAAATGACAGCTTCAAAATGATACTCTCAAAATAATATTCTCAAAATGGTCATCTCAAAATGACTCTTAAAATGATAATATCGAAATTATATTCTCAAAATGATCGTCATATAATGACAGTCTTAAAATGATAATCTCAAAATGATAGTATTGAAATGATAGTTTCAAAATAGTAGTCTCAAATGACTATTTTAAAATTGCTTTCTCAAAATTGTCGTCTCAAAATTATAGTCTCAAAATGACCCTCTCAAAATGACAGTTTAAAATGACAGTGTCAAAATGATAGTTTCAAAATGGAAGTCTCAAAATGGCTGTCTTATAATGATAGTCTCAAAATGTGTCGGAAAATGTCTCCAAGCCAAGAGTTGTCCAAAATCTCTTAGAAAATGAAAGACAGGAATAAAATATTCAGGACCTCACTGGAACCTCCCTTGAGCACCAGGTCCTCGGTTCCAAGACCGTTTAACAAACAGTCATGATATCCACTGATAAATGACACCTGTCACATACATCTGGCTAGCGCACAAGCCACTGTCTCACTTTTTTTGGTCATGTTTTGCTTTGTATATATCGAGGATATTAATTCCCTCACAGTTCAATCGAGAATAGTTACTTTCATCCTGTTTACCTTTAGTTCCACGGCTTTGCCGCTATGTCTACGCTCTACTTGCTCATCGCTTATCCTTTTGCATCCCTCGATCGGAGTCCTCACTCATACTCCTTGCTCCATCCCTCTTGCTTCTTCGCTCATCTCCTTGCACTCATCACCTCTTACTACAGTTTCCGATATTCTCCTATTACACCAAAGTCTATCGACGTTCTTTGTTTATAATCCACCTGATCTACGCTTCTCGACTAACTCTTGCATTGTCTTCCAGACTTCTTCCTTAGCTAAATCTTCCAAGTCCAGCTACATACGTCACTACTGCTGTCTACTTCTACCGTCACTGTCTTTGCTCGTTGAATTCTTCTGACATGGTACCAAAGCATCAGACAACATCACCTGGTTACTCCTAACCGAGTCATCGCTTCGCCGCCTAAATTGCCACCCTTTATGTATACCATTCCTTCGCCACCGTCTACCGCCACTTCCACCACTATCATCCTTGCGTACTCAGCTCCACCTCCTTTGCCACATTGTCAACCAAGGAGCAACGGGTCTTCCAACTCCCATCCATCCGCATGTGGTAACTCCTACTCTCTGACCCTTGACACATCAGCCGGCCTACTTCTCCTCTGCTTCCTTTGCAACTGATATCATTAGCAATACTCCGACCACTCCTCAAAGCCTTGGCGGTCATCATCGTGACTAAGCCCCTGCATCCAATCACACGCCAGTGGCAACGTCCGGTACTTCTCCATTGCCATCAAGCTTTAAGTAGCTGTTGGGTCACCCTGTGCCGCCATCTTTGCGGAAGTTTCCTGCTACCTTCAGTCCTCCTTTTATCCACCCGTAATGCTCTCTACTAACCTCTTTTTCTTTGTAGCTTCAGCTGGCCTGCATCCTTTTGTGTCACTTCCGACGACTTAAGTGATAGTATGGCAAAGTGACCTCTTCGTCGCAGCTTCCTCCTCACTTAGTACTTTCTCCATCCTGCCCCCTCCAGCTGCCATAGCTATCACTTTCTGCTCTATCAGCCTTAGTAGCAATATTGTCCTCTTCCGTTATCTTCCCTCCTTCAACCTGCTTCATCCTCTCTAACCACATTTTTTAGCCGCCTTCTCATATCACCTCCTCTCTTCCATAAGCAACAGCAAAGCTCTATTCACAGTCTGGACATCGGACCACTTGTCTTCCTTGCCGTTGGTCTCGAGCCAACAAGGGAACAAGCTCTCACTCTTCCGACGTCCATGAATGTCTCTACTCTCTGCTTATCTCGGAAACTATCCTCATTATAGTAAGACTCTCTCTCGCTATGAGGATATCAGATACCACCAGTTTTGTGGGTATCAGTCTCGTGCCAGCTGGGGGCATAAGGAGTCACTCTCCTGACATCAAAGGATCTTATTGCTTCACTAGCATCTGCCGCGCCAACCTCCTCTCCTATCGTTTCGCCTCTACCACCAGAGTTTCTCCTCCTCATTATCATTAACCTTCATCAGCTCCTATTTTGGATCTGATTTCACCATCTTCCTCTTCCTAATCATCATCAAACATCCTCCTCAACATTCTCATCATCCTTGAGCACATGTGGTTCCATCCCTGTACATGTTTTATCATCAATTTGTTGTCAATCAGCTCTTATTCTTGTTTGCTCGGCACAAGGACCCACTCAGTCACATCGCTCTTCTCACGATGACATGCGGCCATCCCAAAACGTACGCAGCGCACGTGGCTTGCCCATGTGCCCACCTCATCATCATCAAATCCGCCGTTTTTAGCATCATCATCTGCCCGGTACAAGGATCCACCCAGTTGAACCACCAATCTCATGGCGACCTGCGTCCACGGTGATTTCTCTCTGTAATACACGCTACTCGTTCGTGCACCCACATTTCATCAGTACCTTCCACTTTCATCATCAGCATTTTCAACATCTGTGGCTAGTACAAGGATCTGCACAACCTGACTACCCATCTTCGAGGAGCCTGCACCTACGCCACTAGTAGATTTCTCGTGATATATTGGTCCTTGGAATTTCCTTGTCGTATTCTACTCCTCTACTCAATAGCGCACATGGTTTTGTCCTTGCCTCCACTAATTCATTTGCCGTTCTTCCATCCTCATCTTCATTATCAACTTGGCAATTGGCTCTGCCCGGTCGAATCGCCAATCGCATGGTGATCTTTACCCACGATGTTCTTTTGCCACTTCATGCATCTTGCCTCTGCGTCCATCAAATAACAATTCCATCATCCTCATCTGTCTCCTTATTTGTTCTATTCCTCTATTGGGTCAAATCTGCCTGCCTCACAATGGAGCTCACCCATGCTGTCCTCCTCTTGACAACGTCATCCTTCACTCAACATGGCCTCTCCTCTCTCCTTACTCTCTGGCACACACGCCAACAAATTCCGCTCCTCTTTCCACATTCTCTGCCGTATAGGCCCCAATACCAGTAACATTCATCACTGGTACTCCACCACCTGGCCTGCCTTCTAAATCACCATCATAGACAACTATGATGCATTCTACTTCTTTACTAGGTACTATGATCAACAAGAAACATACCATCTTCTAAGTACATGAACACCTATCACGTCTTCTATTACAAACTCATCTCCATCGCGCACCCAATGTTCAATCCCTACATCATCAGAGGAAGGTTGCCAGTACACGTGTGGTTTGGATTGTTACCTACTACATGGAGTCCCTGGATCTATGATGACACACCTGCATCACACCATGCAACCAATCGCATCACCTTTCCTCTTGAAATACTCAGATGCATTCCCTTACTTGACCAATGATTTGATGGTACATCCAACATCATCAGGTGGACCTGGATACTTCTCAACAATATTGCAACACTCCACATGTGTGGATACCATGTTGTCTTGGTCCTTGAAGGTAGAAGGGCACCTCCACCATCCACAACAGCTGCTACAACAATCTTCAACTATTTGGTTCTAGAAGCCATCTGAAGCATCGTTCATCTAGACCATGTAGAATCCACATAAGTGTTTGAGGCTGATCCACAGTATGATCGAGCGCTCTGGTGAAGCCTCTGGTTTAGATTGTGATAAACATGGTAAAAATGCAACTCTTACTAGATTCAACGAAGGTGTCAGAAAAAATCTCCAAGCCAAGAGTTGCCCAAACTTTCTTAGAGAAAAACAGACAAGAATAAAAGGTTCAGGACCTCGCTAGAACCTCCACTGACCAACGGCTCCTCAGTTCCAAGACCGTTAAACCAAGATTCAGGGTTTTTTCTAATAAAGTAACACCTGTCACCTGCGTTTGGTGAGCACACAAGCCATTATTTTCATTATTCTATCTTGTTCAGCTTTGAATGTATCAAGGATGCTCATTCCCTTATAGTTTAACCTAGATTAGTTACTTTTATCATATTCGCCTTCGGATTTGCCGTCGTATCTCCGCTCTGCTTAGTCATCGTTCATTGTTTCACATTCCTCAATCTGAGCTCTCGCTCTTACTCCTCACTCTGTTGCTCTCACTTCTTCACTCATCTCCTTGCACTCATCACCTCTCCATTTCAACTTCTGACATTCTTCCATTGCACCCAAGTCTACCGCCATTCTCTGCCTATAATCCTCTTGATTCATGCTTATTGACTAAATCTTCCATTGCTTTACATCTTTCTTCCTTAGCCAAATCTTTCAAGTCCACCTGCATATGCACTACTTTTGTCTGTTTCTATTATTACTGTCTCCGCTCTGTACATTTTCCAGACAAGATGACTGTCTTAAATAATAATTTGAAAATGACCGTCTCTAAGTGATAGTCTCTAAATGACATTCTCAAAATGACAGTCTAAAAATGACATTCTCAAATGATAGTCTTAAAATAAAAAACTCAATACGAGAGTCCAAAAATGACAGACTCAAATGCCAGTCTAAATATAATCATCTGCAAATGATAGTCTCAAAATGACCCTCTCAAAATGACGGTATCAAAATGAATCTCTCCAAATGAAAGTTTCAAAATAACTCTTTCTAGATGACGGTCTAAAAATGAGAATCTCAAAATCATGGTCTTAAAATGACAATCTTAAAATCACGGTCTCAAAATGATAGTCTAAAAATGGGAGTCTCAAAATGACTCTTAAAATGATAATCTCAAAATGATTGTCTCAAAATAGTTATGTGAAAATAACAGTCTTAAAATGATAATCTCAAAATGACAATCCACAAATGATAGTCTAAACATGTCCTTTCAAAAAATTTAGTCTCAAAATGACTCTCTCAGAATGATAGTATAAAAATGACTATCTTCAAATGGCAGTATCAAAATGACAATCACACAATTGAAATCTGAAAGTAATAGTCATAAATTGATAATCTTAAGATGACAGTCTCAAAATGACAGAATAAAATGACTGTCTCAATATGACCATCTCAAAACGATAGTCTCAAAAGATCAGTCTCAAAATGATTGTTTCAAAAGACTCTTTCAGAATAATTGTCTTAAAGTAAAAGTCTAAAAATGATAATCTCAACGTGATAATCTCAAAATGATGATGTTGTTGGATATGGAGGAGAGAGGGAACCTTGGAGCAGTGAGCATGTGGGACTGAAAGGGCATCGGTTGTGCTGAAGAATGGTTATTGAATTACTCAAAATGATAGAGTACATATAGAGCTAGAGCTTGGGCAAGTCAGCCCTCTCACAAGCCACACCACTTAATCATGGATGCTAAGGCTCACACACTAGAGTCCATAAACTCAGACAAGAGAGGAAATCAGCCTAGCAATCAGGCTGATCACTCACACACAACCTAGAGAGCTAGAAAATGCTCTCATGGCACACTCCTAGTGGTCATTTAATCCACAATCCTATATTGAATCGCCATGTGTCCATGGCTAGCACACAATGATATCACCTCACCTAAAATGTCAAGAGAGGTACCTTTTTCCTAGTGAGTACACTCTGACAAGGCAATCCAAGAATCTAGGACCTTTTGGATATTTCTCCCATCAGGTCTTAACCCTGGACCTCTTGCCTTTTTCTTTTCCCAGGCATGGAGCCATCGCCCAAAGTCACCCAGGAACCAGCGATCGATGACCCCAAAAATTTCAAAAATTCATATCTCTGAAATTTGACCGTTGGATCGGCCTGAACTTTGAACTATAGACAACTTGCCACCTGATATTTCCAATGAATAAGTCCAATAGAGGATCGGAGCAAGTATGTGGTAGTTTCCTGGACCTTGCTCCTGTATACCTGAAACTGAGTTGGATGACTGTTCTCCCAATAATCTCCAGCTTTGCCGTAGTCAGAGTGGATTGAGTCCACATGCCTTCATGCAGCATTGCAGCTTCTCACGGGTCAATGGCTTGGTACAGAAATCAGCGACCTGCTTGCTAGTTGGACTAAACTCCAACTTGATAACACCCTCTTACACGATGTGCCTGATGAAGTGATATGCGATGTCAATGTGCTTGGTGCGTGCATGGTGCTCAGGATTCGTGGTGAGTGCAATTGCGCTCTGGTTGTCGACGCGCACAAGAAGTGGAACTGCTACACTCCCACTCATCTCCGCCATGAGACGCTGAAGCCAAACTGCTTCCTTGGCTCCAAAGCTGAGAGAGACGTACTCAGCTTCCGTGCTTGAGGTGGTTACGACCACATGTGGCTGCTGCACCAGCTGAAGGCCCCACCATTCATGAGGAACTCATGTCCAGAGATGGACTTGCTATCCTCAAGATTTGAAGCTCAATCTCTGTCTGTATAGTCGATGATGTTGTTGTCGTTGCCATTGTAGGTGATGCCGATGTTGATGGTTCTAGCAAGGGAGCAGAAGATCCGCTTTACTGCCTTCTGGTGCTTAGGTCATGGGTTTGCCATGTGCTGGCTCACAGCGCTCACAGCCTGTGCGAATTCCGACCTGGTTGCCACCATCAGGTACACAAGACTGCCGACGACGCTCTGGTACTTCTTCCGCTCAGCTGTATCCGCTTCTCCATTGAAGCTCATGAGGTACTACCGCGTCTCCAGCGGCGTGCCATGCAGAACCACTGCAAAACTTCCTTGATGTAGCAACTCTGTTGTAGCGAAAGAGAGCGTCATTTACGGTCACGCATGATCTGGATGCCGAGGAAATATGATGCCTCCTCGAGATTAGACATCTGGAAGTGGTCTTGCATGGCCTCCTTGAACTCCTGCATTGCATACGTGCTGTTGGAAAGGAGGAGCATGTCATCCACATAGACTATGATCATGAGGATCTCATGTCCATGCTACCAGCGATAGACGTTTTAGTCGCACTCACTGTGTTCAAACTCCATGAACTGCAATGTTGCATCTAATTTCTGGTTCCAAGCACGCAACGCTTGCTTGAGGCCGTAGAGTGACTTTTGCAACTTGCAAACCAGGTACTCCTGGCCATCCATGACGAACCCCTCTGGCTGTTCCATGTAGATCTCCTTCTCCAAGTCACCATTCAAGAATGCCATCTTGACATCCATGTAGTGAACCTCGAAGTCTCCAGCTACTACATACGAGAGGAGCATATGCACAGAAGCAAACTTTGTAACAGGGAAAAAGGTTTCTTTGTAGTCAATGCCCTCATGCTGCGAGTAGCCCTTGACGACCAGCCTCGCCTTGTATTTTTCGAGGTTGCCATCTACGCCCCTCTTCTTCTTGAACACCCACTTGCACTTGATTACCTTACGTCCAGGTGGACACCGCTTCCTTGCTAGAACCATCAACATCGGCATCACCTACAACGGCAACGGCAACATCATCATCGGCTATACAGACGCAGATTGAGCTTCAAACCCTGAGGACCGCAACTCCATCTCTAGACATGTGTTCCTCATGAATGGCGGGGACATCAGCTGGTGCAGCAAGCGGCAGGTGGTCGTGGCCACCTCAAGCACGGAAGCTGAGTACGTCTCTCTCAGCTTTGAAGCCAAGGAAGCAGTTTGGCTTCAACGTCTCATGGCGGAGATGAGTGGTTGTACAACAGTTCCAGTTCCTGTGCGCGTCGAGAACCAGAGCGCAATCGCGCTTGGCAAGAATCCTGAGCACCATACATGCACCAAGCACATTGAGATCGCATATCACTTGATTAGGTACATGGTGAAGGAGTGTGCAATCAAGCTGGAATTTACTCCAAGCAGCAAGCAGGCCATTTTTTGGTACTAAGCGAGAGAGCCGTGAGAAGCAGCAATTCTGCATGAAGGCAAGTCCACTCAGTCCACTCTGACTATAGCAAAGTGGGAAATTACTGATAAAGGAGCCATCCAACTCACCTTCAGGTCCACAGAAGCAAGTTCCAGAAAACTACCAGATGCCTGTTCCGATTGTCAATCCGACTTCACCAGGTGGTAAATTGTCTACGGCTCCATGCCTTAGCCTGAGAAAAGAAAAAGGCAAGAGGTCCAGGGTCAAGACTTGATGGGAGAAATATCCAAAAACGTCCTAGATTCTTGGATTACCTTGTCAGAGTGTGCTGACTAGGAAAAAGGTATCTCTCCTTACTTTTAAGGTCAGGCAAGATCCTTCTGTGCTAACCATGGATACATGGGGATTCTCCTTGGGATTGTGGTTTATGTGACCACTACGAGTATGCCATGAGAGTATTTTGTAGCTCTACAGGTCATGCGTGAGTGGTCAGCCTGATTACTAGTCTGATTTCCTCTCTTGTGTGAGTGTATGGACTCTAGTGTGTGAGCCTTAGCCTCCATGGCTAAGTGGTGTGGCTTGTGAGAGGGCTGACTTGCCCAAGCTCTAGCTCTATATGTACTCCATCATTTTGAGTGTTTCAACAACCATTTTTTAGCACAACTCATGTCCTTTCAGTCCCACATGCTCGCTGCTCCAAGGCTCTCTCTCTCTCTCTCCTCCAGATCTAATACTTGAACTGCGACCGTAATAGAGAGAAACCTGATTAAGGAGTTCTAAGACTACCTCGTAGCCACAGGCATCAAGGCTAGCTTAATGTGCCATACTTTCCACAATAGAACAGTATAGGAGAATGCGCCAACTATACCATTGTTGAGTTGGCATGCTCCATGTTGCATGTGGCTCAGTTCATTGAGGATTTCTGGGCTACAGTTGTGAGCAATACAAGACGTGTTTTGATAAAAAGTCAAGTGTGGATCATCTTCTTAGATTTGGTAGCTTGGCATACATGCATGTACCCAAGGAGAAGTAGCACATATGGGATACAAAGAGTATAGAGATGCTGATGATCGGCTATGACATGGTAAATAAAGCCTATTGCCTCCATAAGAGGGATAAGGACCATGTTAGTATCTCAAAAGACGTCGTCTTCAACAAGACGAATGTCATATATGTTTGGAAAGGGGTCATCCGGCTCAGTTTCAGATCCATAGGAACAAGTTCCAAGAAGATACTAGATGCCTACTCCGATCATCAATCGGACTTCACCATTGGAAAGTTCAAGTGGCTCTTTATCTGCGGTCCAAGTTTCAGACCGATCAAACGATCGGATCGGGAGACATAAATTTTCAAAGCTTTTGGGGTCACGGACCGTCGATGTCTGGGTGACCATGGATGACGGCTCCATGCCTTAGCCTCAGAAAAGAAAAAACGCAAGAGGTCCAGGGTCAAGACCTGGGAGGAGAAATATCCAAAAAGGTCCTTGGTCTTAGCATTGCCTTGTCAAAATGTGTTGACTAGGATAAATGTACCTCTCCTTACTTTTTAGGTGAGGTAGATCCTTGTGTTCTAGCTATGGATACATGGCGGTTCTCCATGGGATTTTGGGTGATATGACAACTAGGAGTGTATCATGAGAGCATTCTCTAGCTCTCTAGGTCTTGTGTGACTGGTCTTCTTGATTGTTAGACTGATTGCTTCTCTCGGATGAGATTGTGGACTCTAGTATGTGAGCCTTAGCCTCCATGGCTAACTGGTGTAGCTTGTGAGAGGGCTGACTTATCCAAGCTCAAGCTCTATAAGCACTCAATCATTTTGAGTGATTAAACAACCATCTTTCAGCACAAGTGATCTCCTTTCAGTCCCACATGCTCGGTGCTCCAAGACTCCCGTCTCCTCCAGATCCAACATTTCGTATCAGAGCCAAGTTCTGCCAGTTTCAGCCAGCATATGTCATCACTTTGAGTGTGAGAGGATAGGGTCAAACATTCACCAAATTTGACAATCAACCACGGAACTTTCAAGTTCATAAGACACAATTTCCAACCCGTCCATGAGCATGACAACCCAATGATCAGATTGAGCGTTATTGTTAAAACGAGGTCGACCAGGACTACAATCTTCTCTATGTGTAAGACTGTCGCCTTGAGATGACCATAACTCTTTTGTTTCTTTGTCAAACTTAGAAAGTGGCTCATGAGAATTACAGTAATTTTCATAAGCTTTCCATTTGTGCAAACATATTTCCATTTCATTGATTTGTTTGGGAGAAATGCTGTTTACAAGCTGGCTGGTCTGAGTTGGAGGAGGAGCAGAAGAATATCCTGTTTTCAAGAGGACGCATCTCTCAAAATCTTCTATTGATGACTCTGTTTTATAAGTCAATCCAAAATATTTGAAGCTGAATTTTCCAGTGGTGGGCTTTGTCTTTCCAAATTCCCCGTCTGTTGGCATCTACAATCATTTTTTTACCAGACGTATTTCGAGCAGAAGTAGTTACAGAAGCAGGGATAGCGCCGCCATCCAAGGGCAATACTGAATACCACCAACGCTTAAAAGAAACCTGCAGGCGTAGTGACAGCAGCCCAGCTTCTGGAAAGGCTGGAGGGACATGTTAACTTCATGTTTTGGAAGATCCGTATCCGCCTCCTGTTTTAGGAGAGGGGCTTGTGGGGGTGGTAAGCAGCGATGAGTCCACTCCAAATCTGTAATCAACAAGCATCACCGTAGAAGGGTGTAGTAGCTGCGCGTTCATGTACAACTGTACCAGTAGCGTGTGAGGAGTGGGAGAAGAAAGATATGCAGGCCCATAGGTTGCTTGTCAACACCATCTCCAACCTGTATCTTCAACATGTGATTGACAAGGCTATTGTAGAGGGATGGGATACGTTATGCAAGAAGTATGAGAGTAAGGATCTTGCATTCCTCATGCTCTTGAAGGAGAAGATGATGGCGTTAAAAATGCAAGGTGGTGAAGGAATGGAGGCAGCAAAGGATCGGGCGAAGCAACAAAGAGCAGCTGGCAATCCTGAGGAAGAAACGCACGTTATCCTCCTCTTACTGAGGAGACTCCCAACCAGCTATAACACGGTGTGAGAGACAGTGTAGTACCAGCGAACTCTCGATCTTGAGGTCATCTATATACACCTGGTATAGCTAGAACTGTGTCGTAATGCAGGAAAACGCAATGGTGACAGCAACAGTGAAGCAACGTTTATGGCCATAGACTTACGCAAACACCTATAGGAGCAGTCTAGGCTGCAAAGAGGTAGGAATAAAGGCAAGTGTCACTACTGCTAGAAAGAGGAGCACTTAAAGGAGTGTTTCAAGTTGAAGAGGGACTGGAAGGAGCAACAGTAGCAAAAGTAGGAATCATTGTAGCAGCAGCAACAAAAGTAGCAAACTCCATCTTTCAGTGTTTGGCAGCTTGGCGCACATACACTCATCCAAGGAGAAACAACAAAAGTGGGATACAAAGAGTGCGCAGATACTGGTGATCGGCTATGACGTGACAAGTAAGGCGTATCGCCTTTATGAGAGGGATACTAGCTACGTCATCATCTCCAGGGATGTCTTCTTCAACAAAAGCAACGTCGGCACCAACATTGTTTCTCAAGATGCAGTAGAACCAGCAGCTGACGAGGTAGTGGAAATAGATACCCTTCCTAAGCCAGTCTATCCTAACGCTTCCTCTACTTTGATAGTGGGAGAACCACTCTACTCTCCCACTTCTGATATAGTAGATACAGCGGCCATATTAGTAAAAGCATACAAGGACGCAATGACGGCAGATGAGGTACAAGCCGTATAGTAGGAAATACATTCACAGCAAGACATTGACACATGGGAGCTGACTGAGTGTCCACCTGGACGAAAGGTGATCAAGTGCAAGTCGGTGTTGAAGAAGAAGCGGGGAGCAGATGGCAACCTGGAAAAGTACAAGGTGAGGCTGGTCGCCAAGGGTTACTTGCAGCACGAGGGCATCAACCACACAAAAACGTTTGTCCCTGTTACAAAGGTTTTCTTTATACACTCGCTCCTCTCTTATGTAGTAGCTAAGGACTTGAAAGTTCACGACATGGATTTCAAGACAATATTCTTGAATGGTGACTTGGAGGAGGAGATGTACATAAAGCAGCCAAAGAGGTTCTTCATGGATGGCCAAAAACACCTGGTTTGTAAGCTGTAGAAGTCGTTGTATGGCCTCAATTAAGCATCGCGTGCTTGGAACCAGAAGTTGGATGCGGCACTGTAGTGCATGGGGTTTGAGCGTAGCGGTATCGTTGGCAGTATGAGCATGAGATCCTCATCATCATTATCCATGTGGATGACATGCTCCTCCTTTCCAACACCATGTCTGGACTAAATGAGTTCAAGGACGCCATACAAGAGTGCTTCCAGATGTCTGATCTCAAGGAGGCGTCATAATTCCTCGACATCCAGATCATACATGACCACAAATCACGCTCTCTCTTACTGCCATAGAGTTTCTATATCAAGGACGTATTGCAGCGGTTCGGCATGGCAGAGGCTAAACCCATCGGCACGCCGCAAGAGATCGAGTACTACCTTATGAGCTTTAGTGGAGAAGCGGATGCAGTCCAGTGGTAGAAGAACCAGAGTACCATCGGTAGTCTCATGTACCTGATGGCTGTAACCAGGCAGGACCTCACACTGGCTATGAGCGCTGTGAGCCAATACATGACTAATCCCAGACCAAAGTACCACAAGGTAGTCAAGCAGATCTTCCGCTACCTTGTTGGAACCATTAACGTCAACATCACCTACAACAATAACGACAATAACATCATTAGCTACACTGATACAGATTGGGCTTCAAGTCCTGAGAACCGTAAATCGATCTCTGGACATGTGTTTCTCATGAATGGTAGTGCTATCAGCTGGTGTAGCAAGCGGCAGGTGGTCGTGGCCACCTCAACCACAAAAGCTCAGCACTCAGTTTAGGAGCAAAGGAAGCAATTTGGCTTTAGTATCTCATGGCACAGATGAGGAGTACAGCAGTTCAAGTTCCCATGCGTGTCGATAACCAAAGCATTATTGTACTCTAAGAAGCCCGAGTACCATATTTGCACCAAACAGATTGATATTGCCTATCACTTCATCAGGAACATAGTACAAGAGGGTCTTATCAAGCTGGAGTTTACTCCAATAAACAAGCAGGTCACTCATTTCTACACCAAGCGAGTGACCCATAAGAAGCACCAGTTCTGCATAAAGGCATGTGGACTCGGCCTTCTGTGACTGTGGCAAAGTGGGAGATTATTTGGAAAGGGGCCATCCAGCTTAGTTTCAGGTCTACTGGAGCAAGTTCGAGGAAGATACCAGATGTAGAACGACTTCTTCTCATGGGTCACTGGCTTGGTACAGAAATCAACAACCTGGTTCCTGGTTGAAGTGAACTCCTGCTTGATAGCACCATCCTGCACCATGTGCCTGATGAGTGATAGGCGATGTCAATGTGCTTGGTATGAGCATGGTGTTAAAGGTTTTTGGTGAGTATGATTACGATCTGGTTGTCGACGTGCATGGAAACTGGAACTGCTATACTCCCACTCATCTCCGCCATGAGATGCTAAACCAGACTACTTCTTCGGCTCCAAGATGAGAGAGACATACTCAACTTCCTTGCTTAAGGTGGCCATGACCAAATATCGCTTGCTATGCCAGCTGATGGCCCCGTCATTCATGAGGAACACATGTCCACAGATGGAATTGCGGTCCTCGGGGTTTGAAGCCCAATCTACGTCTATGTAGCCAATGATAATGTTGCCGTTGCCGCTGTAGGTGATGCCAATATTGATGGTTCTTGTAAGGTAGCAAAGGATCTGCTTCATTGCTTTCCAGGGCTCAGGTCCGCAGTTTGTCATGTGCTGGCTCACACCGTTTACAGCCAGTGCGAGGTCCGGCCTGGTTACTACCATCAGGTACATGAGATTGCCGATGGTGTTCTGGTACTTTTGTTGCTCAGCTGCATCTGATTCTCCATTGAAGCTCACAAGATACTGCTGCGTTTCCAGTGACGTGCCGATGGATTTTGCTTTTGCCATGCCAAACCATTGTAGGACATTTTTATATAGCGGCTCTGCTGCAGCAAGAGGGTATGTGATTTACGATCACACGTGATCTAAATACTGAGTAAGTATGATGCCCCCCGAGATCAGACATATGGAAGCGCTCCTGCATGGTCTCCTTGAACTCCTGTAGTATAGATATACTATTGGAAAGATGGAACATGTCATCCACATAGATAATAATGATGAGGATCTCATGCTCATGCTACTAGTGATGGATGCCATAGTCATTCTTGCTGCGCACAAATCCCATGCACTATAGCGATACATCCAACTTCTGGTTCCAAGCATGCGACGCTTGCTTGAGGCTGTACAACGACTTCTGCAGCTTAGGAACTAGGCACTCCTAGCCATCCATGACAAACCCCTGTGGATGCTCCATGTAGATCACCTCCAAGTCACTATTCAAGAATGTCATCTTGATATCCATGTGGTGAAGCTCAAAGTCCTCAGCTACTGCATAAGAGAAGAGTGTATGTACAAAGACAAACTTTGCAACAGGAGCAAAGGTGTCTGTGTAGTCGATGTCCTTCAGCTACGAGTAGCCCTTGGCGAATAGCATCGCCTTGTACTTTTCCAGGTTGCCATCTGCTCCCCGTTTCTCCTTAAACACCCACTTGCACTTGATCACCTTGCGTCTAGATGGACGCTCAGTTAGCTCCCACATGTCGTTGTCTAGCTACGACTATGTCTCTTGTTGTATGGCTTGCATCCAATTTGCTACATCTGGTACAGACATAGCCTCCTTATACGAGAGTGGCTTAGTTGAGTCTACTACAACTGCAACATTTATCAATTCTGGTTTGTGTAGCATCCAGAAATGGCCACGATTACCAGACTTGTAACGCACGCTGAGGGGGTACCTGCAACCTGGTATTGGGACATGAGCAGGTGGCTGGCGTGATGCTGCTGGCACAACTACTACTGCTAGTAGTACTGTATGTCCTTCCGCTGGCTCTGCGAATGAAGCCTATGTATCTGCTGCATGGGACATGCAAGAGTAGACTAGGCCTCCCACTGTCATAGTAGAGGAAGGATCTACTAAGACGGGGTCACAAAAAGTGGTTGTCTCCACTGCTTTGTCAGCTCCTTAATTTACTACCTCTTTGCAGATGATGTTGGTGCCGATGATGTTGCTTTTGTTGAAGATGACATCCCTGGAGATGATGACCTGGCCTATATTCCTCTCATAGAGGCGATAAGCCTTGCTTGCCATGTCATAACCAATTATAAGCATCTGCGGGCTCCTCGTGTCCCACTTTAACCACTACTCCTTCTATACATGCATGTGTGTAAAGCTGCCAAACGTATAACGAGGATCCACGCTCGGCTTCTTTTCAAACCATACCTTGTAAAATGTCATCTGCTCCAATGTCTTAATTGGAGTGAGGTTCTTGATATAGACCACAGTCCTCATGGCTTTGGTCTAGAAATCGTAGGTCTGCCGAGTCCCGTAGTGCATGGAGTGCTAACTCAACTGTGGTATGGTTGGCACATTCTGCTATACCGTTCTGCTACGACAAGTATGGCACAGAGTGCTACACCATGATGCTAGTTGCTATGAGGTAGTCCTCGAATATCTTGCTCAGGTACTCTCCACTGCGGTCGCTATATAATGCCTTAATTTTCTTGCCTGTCTAAATCTGCGCCATTACCTTGAACTCATTGAAACTATCAAACCACTTGTCCTTGGACTAAAGGAAGTATACAACAGTATAATGGTTGAAATCATCAATGAAGGTAAGGAAGTATCTCGAGCCTCCAAAGCTCTGAGTCTACATCGGACTACACACGTCCGTATTGGACCAGCTCAAGTACCTCATTTACACGCTCCCCTACTCCATAGAATGCCTCACGATGCTGCTTTTCCTCCAAACAACTAATGCACAACTGTTGCTCAAAGTTAGAGATGGTGTCCAAGTCACACACCATCTCTTTTGCTTGAAGCTCTTGCAAGCACTCATGCCTATGTGGCCGTAGCGTACATGCCAGATCTCACTATCTGTTGCCTGTATCACTACTGCAAGATTCTGCTCACGTGCGATCCAGGTCGTCCCCAGTAGGTGGTACGTGTCACCGTCCTTCTGTGGGGAAAGGAACCATCTGGCTCAGTTTCAGGTCCACAGGAGCAAGTTACATGAAACTACCAGATATTTGCTTTGATCGTCGATCCGACTTCGCCATTGGAAAGGTCAGGAGGCAAATTGTCTACGGTCCAAGTTTCAGGCCGATCCAACATTCAGATTGAGATATAAATTTTTGAAGTTTCCGGGATCATGGACCGCCGGTGTCTGGGTGACCATGGGCGATGGCTCCATGCCTTAGCCTGAGAAAAGAAAAAGGGCAAGCGGTCTAGGGTCAAGACCTGATGGGAGAAATATCCAAAAAGGTCCTAGATTCTTGGATTGCCTTGTCAGAGTGTACTGACTAGGAAAAAGGTACCTCTCCTTACTTTTTAGGTGAGGTGAGATCCTTGTGTGCTAGCCATGGACACATGGCAGTTCTCCATGGGGTTGTGGGCTATGTGACCACTAGGAGTGTGCCATGAGAGCATTTTCTACCTCTCTAGGTCGTGTGTGAATGGTCAGCCTGATTGGTAGGCTGATTTCCTCTCTTGTGTGAGATTATGGACTATAGTGTGTGAGCCTTAGCCTCCATGACAAAGTGGTGTACCTTGTGAGAAGGCTGACTTGTCCAAGCTTTAGCTCTATATGTACTCCATCGTTTTGAGTGATTCAACAACCATTCTTCAGCACAACTGATGACCTTTCAGTTCCACATGCTCGCTGCTCCAAGGCTCCCTCTCTCCTCCAGATCCAACACCTTCACCGACCTGACAAACTTTACTCTTATGTCTTTGTTAAGGATGTAGCCATGGTCATCGTCAAATATAACATGTAGCATTGTGTTGGTAAGAGAGGAGACTGAGAGGAGGTTGAATGAAGCATCAGGTACATACAGCATGCCATAGAACAATCCGACTTCAATTTCACACAGGGTCTCCAACCACATCTCAACAATCCCAATCCCCTTAGCATACACCACCTGATCATCACGCTAAGCAATAGGACAAGCAGGGATAAACATCAACTGTTAGAACCACTCTTTGTGGTGCGTCAGACTCTTGGTACACCTTGAGTCCTTGTACCATGCCAGATGCGCCTTCTCTACATGCGACATNTGAAGCATCAGGTACATACAGCATGCCATAGAACAATCCGACTTCAATTTCACACAGGGTCTCCAACCACATCTCAACAATCCCAATCCCCTTAGCATACACCACCTGATCATCACGCTAAGCAATAGGACAAGCAGGGATAAACATCAACTGTTAGAACCACTCTTTGTGGTGCGTCAGACTCTTGGTACACCTTGAGTCCTTGTACCATGCCAGATGCGCCTTCTCTACATGCGACATATCAGACTTTGTCATGAAGAGACAGTCACACGCATTTTTTACCACGTTCATGTTGCCAAAGTGGCATACTCCAGCCTGGTTTTGCTCCTGTTACTAACGTTGTTGTGACTACTTTTTTTGCTACTATGGAGGCTGTTGCTCTACTTCTGCTATTGTTATTACACCTTTTGGTCCCTCTGGAACTTGATGTACTCATTTTTGTAGTGTCTCTCTTTCTGGTAGTAGTTGCATGTGCCTTTCTTCTTGCCTCTCTACATCCCATAATATTTCTATTATTGATGGTTGCGAGAGTTCGTGGCCATAAAAACTGCTTCAGTATTGTTGCTATCATTACACTTAGGCGTATTGTGATACAGTTCAATCTACACCAGGTGTGTGCAGATGAAGTCAAGGTCGAGAGTTGGCTAGCACTCTAGCATCTCTTGTACCGTGTCGTAGCTGGTTAGAAGTCTCCTCAGCAAGAGGAGGATGAAGTGTGTCTCTTCTAGAGGGTTACTGGCCGTTCATAGCTTCTTCGCCTGATTTTTTGCCTTGTCCAGGTATGCGTCCATCCCTTCACCACCTTGCATTTTCAACGCCATCATCTTCTCCTCCAAAAGCATGAGGAATATAGGGTTTGTTCTCATACTTCTTACACAAAGTGTCCTGCTCCTCCTTCACAGTAGCCTTGAAACTCACGTACTGAAAATGCAGGTTGGAGATGGTCTTGACAAACAACCTATAGGCCTGCTTGTCCTTCTTCTTCCTCTCCTCATATGCCACTGGTGCAGCTATAGATGATGCAACACCGGCTACATCCCTCTGCGGTGTCATCCCTACCACAACTGTAATGATGCCTGTTGCTTGAGGTTTTGGAGCTGACTTGTTGCTGCTCGCCACCTCCCACAGGTCCTTTTCCTCAAAAAGGAGACGGATATGGATCTTCCAAAATGTGAAGTTGGTGCATCCCTCTAGTCTCTCCAAAGGCTAGGCTACTATCACAATACCTGCTCCTGCCATTTTGAACCTTGGTGATGCTTATGTTGTCCTTGGGTGGTGGTAGTATCCTTACTTCTGCTGCTTCTTCTACTAGAAATCTAGCTGGTAGAAAATGGAGTGTAGATGCCAATGGACTAGGAATTCAGAAAAATAGAGCCTACCACTGGAAAATACAGCTCAAAAACTTTCAGATAGACTTGTAAAATAGGATCATCAACTGGGAATTCTGAAAGATATACCTTCTTGAAAAGAGGGTAAGCTTCTGCTCTAACTCCAGCTCAGACATGTCAGCTTGTAAAGGGTATTTCTCCAAATATGTAAATATGTTTTCACATATGGAAAGAATAGGAAAAATACTAAAATTTTTATTTGTTACTTGTTAAATTTGATAGAGAAAAAAGAGAGTTATGGTTATCACAAGGCGATTGTCTTGCTCATAGAGAAGAGTATATTCCTGGCTGAATGTATTTGAAGCATAACTGTTAATCCAACCATTGGATCTTTGCGATCTTAGGCTCGTTGGAAAGCCTATCTTGTAGCCTTCAATTCAGAGCCTACGCTAGCTAAAACTGGCAAAACGTGGCCCTGATATCAAATATTTGATCTGGAGGAGAGAGCGAGCCTTGGAGGAGCGAGCAGGTGGCACTGAAAGGACATCTATTGTGCTAAAGAATGGGCATTAAAACACTAAAAATGATGGTGTACATATAGAGCTAGAGCTTGGGCAAGTCAGCCCTCTCACAAGCCGTACCCCTTAGCCATGGAGGCTAAGGCTCACACACTATAGTCCACAATCTCACACAGGATAGGAAATCAGCCTAGCAATCAGGTTGACCAGTCACACACGACCTAGAGAGCTAGAGAATGCTCTCATACTATACTCGTAGTGGTCAGATCACCCAAAATTCCATGGAAAATTACCATGTCTCCATGGTTAACACAGAAGGATATCACCTCACCTTAAGAGTAAGAAGAGGTACGTTTATCCTAGTCAACACACTCTGACGAGGCGATCCTAAGACCAAGGACCTTTTTGGATATGTCTCCCATATGACCTTGACCCTGGACCTCTTGCGTTTTTCTTTTCTCAGGCTAATGCATGGAGCCGTCGCCCATGTTCACCCAAACATCGGCAGTCCATGACCCTGGAAACTTGGAAATTCATATCTTTGAATCTCACCGTTGGATCAGCCTGAAACTTGGACCGCAGATAATTTGCCTCCGAATCTTTTCANTCCCATATGACCTTGACCCTGGACCTCTTGCGTTTTTCTTTTCTCAGGCTAATGCATGGAGCCGTCGCCCATGTTCACCCAAACATCGGCAGTCCATGACCCTGGAAACTTGGAAATTCATATCTTTTAATCTCACCGTTGGATCAGCCTGAAACTTGGACCGCAGATAATTTGCCTCCGAATCTTTTCAATGGTGAAGTTGGATTGATGATCGAAGCAAGTATCTAGTATTTACCTTGAACTTGCTCCTGTGGACTCGAAACTGAGCCGGATGGCCCTATTTCAAACAGTGTGTACGTGATGTAACATATTGGATATAAGCTATGTAGTAGTAGATACAATCACTGCTGGACAATGACCCATGGAAGCTGACAGAGCATCCAATTGGGTACAAAGTGATCAAGTACGAGTGGATTTTCAAGAAGAAACAGAAAGGATTTATAAATCTAGAGAAGTAAAAGGCTAGGCTGGTCGCCAAGGACTACTTGTAGCGATAGGGCATCAACTAGACTGAAACCTTTGCCACCGTTGTAAAGTTTACCTCTGTGTACTCCCTTTCCTCTTATATAGTAGTGGAAGACTTTGAGATTCTCCACATGAATATTAAAATAGTATTCTTGAATGGTGGTTTGGAGGAGATCTACATGGAGCTACCAGAGTGGTTCTTCATGGAAGATTCCAAGAGTCTCTGGTTTACAAGATGTAGAAATCATTGTTTAGCCTCAAACAAGCATTGCGTTCTTGGAACCAGAAGTTGGATGCTATGCTGCATGGGATATAGTGCATGGGATTCAAGTGCAACAAGTTTCACTACTTTATCTATTATTGGCAGCATGAGCATGAGATCCTCATCATCATTATCCATGTGGATGACAACCAACAACAACATCGGCTACACAGACGTAGATTGGACTTGAAACCCATATGACCACAAGTCCATCTCTGGACATGTGTTCCTCATAAATGACAAGTCATCAGCTTGTGCAACAAGCGGCAGGTGGTCTTGGCCACCTCAAGCAGAGAAGCTGAGTACGTCTCTATTAGCTTTAGAGCCAAAGAAGCATTTTGACTTCAGCGTCTCATTGCCGAGATGAGTGGAAGTGGATCAGTTTTAGTTCGTATATGTGTCAACAACTAGAGCGTAATCATACTTGCCAAGAACCCGAGCACCATGCTCATACCAAGCACATTGACATTGCTTATCACTTCATCAGGTACATGGTGCAATAGGGTGCTATCACACTGGAGTTCATTCCAACCAGCAAGCAGGTTGCTGACATCCGTACCAAGCCAGTTATCCCTAAAAAATAGTAATTCTGTATGAAGGCATGTGGACTCAGCTCACTCTGATTCGGGGAAAGTGGGAGATTATTCAAAATAGAGCCATCTAGCTCAGTTTTAGGTCCACTGAAGCACGTTCTTGGAAACTACCAGATGCCTGCACTAATTGTCAATCTGACTTTACAGTAGGAATGAATAGGTGGCAAATTCTATACGATCTAAGTTCCTCGTCGATCCAACGGTCGGATCGGGAGATATGAAATTTTGAAATTTTTGGGTTCATGGACCGCCGATGTCTAGATGACCATGGGTGACGGCTCCATGCCTTAGCCTGAGAAAAGATAGAACAAGAGGTCCAGGGTCAAGTCTTGATGGGAAATTTTCAAAAAAGGTCCTTGGTTTTAGGATTGCCTTGTCAGAGTATACTGCATAGGAGAAAAGTATCTCTTTTTACTTTTAAGGTAAGGGGAGATCCTTGTGTGCTAGCCATGGACACATGGCAATTCTCCATGGGATTTTGGGTGATGTGACCACTAAAAGTGTACCATGAGAGCATTCTCTAGCTCTCTAGGTTGTGTATGACTGGTGGCCTGATTTTTAGGCTGATTTCCTCTCTTGTGTGAGATTATGGACTGTAGTATGTGAGCCTTAGCCTCCATGGCTAAGTGGTGTGGCTTGTGTGAGGGTTGACTTGCCCAAGCTCTAGCTATTTATGTATTCCATCATTTTGAGTGATTTGATGATCATTATTTACCACAACCGATGTCCTTTCAGTCCCACATACTTGCTACTCCAAGGCTCCCTCTCTCCTCCAGATCCAACATTTAGTAACAGTGCCAAGTTCTTCCAGTTTCAGCCACCACAGGCCGTCACTTTAAGAGTGACAAGTTAGGATCAATACTTGACCAAATTTGACAACCGACCACAAAAGCTCCAAGCTTTCAAGACAAAATTTCCAACGAGCCCAGAATCACAAAGATCAAATAGTCCGATTGATAGTTATGGTCAAAACGAGGTTGGCTAGGGCTGTAGTCTTCTCTTTAAGCGAGACAGCCTCCTTGTGATGACAATAAATCTCTTGTTTCTTTGTCAAATTTTAAATGTCGCACATGCAAATAATAGCAATTTTCCTATGCTTTTTATTGGTGAAAAATACTTGTATTGTTTATTCGTTTGCGAGAAATGTTGTTTACAAGCTTGTTGATCTCAGTTGGAGTAGGAGTGTTGTATTTGGAGGAGAGAGGGAGACTTAGAGTAGCGAGTATGTGGGTCTGAAAGGACATTCGTTGTGCTGAAGAATGATTGTTGAATCACTCAAAATGATGGAGTGCATATGGAGCTAGAACTTGGGCAAGTCAGCCCTCTCACAAGCCACACCACTTAGCCATGGAGGCTAAGGCTCACACACTAGAGTCCATGATCTCACACAAGAGAGGAAATCAGCCTAGCTATGAGGCTGACCCCTCACACACGATCTAGAGAGCTAGAAAATTCTCTCATGACACACTCCTAGTGGTCACATAATCCACAATCCCATGGAGAATTCCCATGTATCCATGGCTAGCATAAAAGGATCTCACCTCACCTAAACGTAAGGACAGGTACCTTTTTCCTAGTTAGTACACTCTGAATAGGCAATCCAAGAATCTAGGACCTTTTTGTGATATTTCTTCCATCGGGTCTTGACCCTCGACCTCTTGTCCTTTTTCTTTTCTCAGGCTAAGGCATGGAGCCATCGCTGGCACCATGGGTATGAGATCCTCATGATCATTGTCTAGGTGGATGGATCCATGCCTTAGCCTGAGAAAAGAAAAAGGGCAAGAGGTCCAGGGTCAAGACCTGATGGGAGAAATATCGAAAAAGGTCCTGGATTGCCTTGTCAAAGTGTGCTGACTAGGAAAAAGGTACCTCTCCTTACTTTTTAGGTGAGGTGAGATCCTTGTGTACTAGCCATGGATACATGGTAATTCTCCATGGGATTGTGGGTTATGTGACCACTAGGAATGTGCCATGAGAGCATTTTCTAGCTCTCTAGGTTGTGTGTGAGTGGTCAGCCTGATTGCTAGGCTGATTTCCTCTCTTGTGTTAGATTATGGACTCTAGTGTGTGAGCCTTAGCCTCCATGGCTAAGTGTTGTGTCTTGTGAGAGGGCTGACTTGCCCAACCTCTAGCTATATATGTACTCTATCATTTTGAGTGATTCAACAACCATTCTTCAGCACAACTGATTCCCTTTCAGTCCAACATGCTTGCTGCTCCAAGGCTCCCTCTCTCCTCCAGATCCAATGTGTAGCGCACACTGAGAAGGTACGTGCGACCTGGTACTGGAGCGTTAGCGGGCATCGGGTGTGGTACTCCTGGCACAACTGCTGCTGCTGCTGGTGTTATATCTCCTTCCTCCATTTCTGCCGATGACGCTGTTGTGTCCGTTGCATTTGACATGGGAGAGTAGAATGATTCTCCCACCGCCATAGTAGAGGAAGGGTCAGGAGAGACTGGGTTAGGAAGGACATCTGCTCCTACTGCCTTGTCAGCTGCTGGTTATGCTGCCTCTTCACAGACAATTTTGGTGGTGATGACGTTGCTCTCGTTGAAGATGATATCCCAGAAGATGATAACGTGGCCTGTATCCCTCTCGTAGAGGTGATATGCATTACTTCCCACGTCGTAGCTGATTGTCAGCATCTGTGCGCTCTTCGCGTCCCACTTCTGTCGCTTCTCCTTCGGCACGTGCATGTATGCCAAGCTGCCAAAGGCGCAAAGATGACCCACGCTCGGCCTCTTGCCAACCACGCCTCAAACGACGTCATCTGCTCTAGCGCCTTAGTTGGACTGTGGTTCTTGATGCAGACTGCAGTGCTCACGGCTTCGGCCTAGAAGTCGTAGGTCTGGCGAGCCGTGTGTAGCATGGAGTACCCGGACTCAACAATGATGCGGTTGGCGCGTTCTATGACACTGTTCTACTACGGCGAGTATGGCGCAATGCGCTACGCCTTGATGCCTGCTGCTGCGAGATAGTCTTGGAACTCCTTGCTCAGGTACTCTCCACCGCGATCACTATGCAACACCTTGATCTTTTTACCAGTTTGTTTCTCCACCATTGCCTTGAACTCCTAGAACCTGTGAAAACACTGGTCCTTGGAAGGAAGGAAGTACATAGCAGTGTAACGGCTGAAATCATCAATAAAGGTCAGAAAATACCTAGAGCCTGCATCGGGCTACACAAGTCTGTGTGGACTAGCTCTAGTACCTCCTTTATATGCTCCCCTGCTCCGGAGAACGCCTCATGATGCTTCTTCCCTTCCAAACAGCTCATGCAAAACTGCTGCTCAAACTTGGAGATGGTGGGCAAGTCACGCGCCATTTCCTTGGCTTGAAGCAACTGCAAGACGCGCATACCGATGTGACCACAGTGTGTATCTCGCCAGATCTCGCCATCTGTTGCCTGCACCACTACTGTAAGACTCTCCTCACGCAGGATCTCGGTCGCCCCTTGCAGGCGGTACAAATTGTCCTCCTTCACCAACCTGGCCAACTCCTCTCCAGTGTCCTTGTTGAGGATGTAACGATAGTCATAATTGAAGACGCACGTAGTCCTGTGTTGGTGAGAGAGGAGACTAAGAGGAGGTTGAATACAGCATCAGTTACATACAGTACGCCATGGAAGACTCCCATTTCAATTCCACATGGGTCTCCAACTACATCTCCATAATCCCAATCCCCTCAGCATACACCACCCGATCATCATCCATTACTATAGGATGGGGAGGGATGGAAAGTAGCTGCGTAAGCCACTCCTTGTGATGCGTCAGGCTCTTGGTACACCCTGAGTGTTTGTAATATGCAAGATCAGCCTTCTCCACCTGCGACATGTCAGACTTTGCCATGAAAAGACGGTCGCGCACCTCCTTTGCCACATTCATGTTGCGAAAGTGGCGTACACCAGCCTGGTTTTCTTACTGCTGGTACTGCTGTTGACACTGCTGTGACTGCTGCAACTGCTATGGAGACTGCTGCTTTTGCTGCTGTTGCTGCTGCTCCTTCTAGTCCCTCTTCAGCTTGAAACACTCCTTTTTGTAGTGTCCCTCTTTCTAGCAGTAGTGGCATTTGCCTTTCTTCTTGCCGCTCTACTACCGAGACTGTTGCTGGTGCTGCTGGTTACGTGAGCTCGTGGCCACAACAGCTGCTTCACTGCTGCCACTGCCATTGCGCTTTGCTACATTGTGATGCAATTCTACATGCAGTAGGTGTGTGCAGATGAAGTCAAGGTCAAGAGTGGGCTGGCAGTCCAACGTCTCTTGTACTGTGTCATAGCTTGTTGGGAGTCCCCTTAACAAAAGGAGGATGAAGCGCGTCTCTTCCACAGGGTTGCCGACCATTCTCAGCTGGTTTGCCAGCTCCTTTGCCCTCTCCAGGTACGCCTCCATACCTTCACCACCCTGTATTTTGAGTACCATCATCTTCTCCTCCAAAAGCACGAGGAATGCAGGATCCTTGCTCTCATACTTATTACACAACGTGTCCCATCCCTCCTTTGCCTAGTCACTCATATACTAAAGATGCAGGTTGGAGATGGTGTTGAAAAGCAACCTGTAGGCCGGCCTGTCTTTTTTCCACTCCTGATACGCTATAGGTACAGCTACAGAAGAACCCGCATTAGCTGCACCCTTTTACGCCGTCTTCCCAGCCACCACTTGCACTGCGGTGATGCCTCTTGCCTGTAGAACTGGAGTCGGCTCGTCGCCGCTCACCACCTCCTACAAGCCCCTCTCCTCCAAAAGGAGGCGGGTACGGATCTTCCAAAGCATGAATTAGGCACATTCCTCTAGCCTCTCCTAAGACTTGGCTGCTGTCACAAAGTGTGCTGCTACAATTGTGAGCCTTGGTGATGCTTAGCGCTGCCCTTGGATGGCGACGCTATCCCTGCTTCAACTGCTACTTCTCCCATAAATCTGTCTGACAGAAAATGGTCTGTAGATACCAGCAGACTGGGGATTTGGAAAAGCCGAGCCCACCACTAGAAAATACAGCTCAAAACCTTTTGGATTCACCCATAAAATAGGGTCATCAACAGGGGATTTTGAAAGATATGCCCTCTTCAAAATAGGATATTCTTCTGCTCCTACTCCAACTCAGACCAGCCAGCTTGTAAATGGCGTTTCTCCCAAACGAATCAATGGAATCCCAATATGTTTAAACCAATGGAAAACTTAGGAAAATTCTACAATTTTCATGTGCCAAATTTGACAAAGAAACGAGAGAGATATGGTCATCACAAGGCAACAGTCTTACTCATAGAGAAGAGTGTAGCCCTGGCAGACCTCAATTTGAGCATAACTCTGAATCCGCCTCTTGGATCTTTGCGATCTTGGACTCGTTGGAAAGCTTGTCTTGTGAACTTAACGATCTAGTGGTCGATCATCAGCTTGTGTCAACATTTGATCCTAACCTGTCTCTTTCAAAGTGACGGCCTGTGCCGGCTGAAACTGGCAGATCCTTGCTCTGATACCAAATGTTGTACGTAGAGGAGGGAGGGAGCCTTGGAGCAGCGAGCATATGGGATTCAAAGGGCATCTGTTGTGCTGAAGAATGGTTATTGAATCACTCAAAATGATGGAGTACATATAGAGCTAGAACTTGGTCAAGTCAGCCTCTCACAAGCCACACCACTTAGCCATGGAGTCTAAGACTCATTCACTAGAGTCCATAATCTCACACCAGAGAGGAAATCAACCTAGCAATCAGCCTGACTACTCACACGCGACCTAGAGAGCTAGAAAATTCTCTCATGATACACTCCTAGTGATCACATAACCCACAATTCCATGGAGAATCGCCATGTGTCCATGGCTAGTACACAAGGATCTCACCTCACCTAAAAAGTAAGGAGAGGTATCTTTTCCTAGTCAGCACACTCTGACAAGGCAATCCAAGGATCTAGGACCTTTTTGGATATTTCTCCCATCAGGTCTTGACCCTGGACCTCTTGCCTTTTTTCTTTTCTCAGGCTAAGGCATGGAGTCATCGCCCATCGTCACCCAGACACAGGCGCTCCATGACCCAGAAACGTTAAAAATTCATATCTCTCAATCTGATCGTTGGATCGGCCTGAAACTTGGGCTGTAATCAATTCGCCACCTGATCTTTACAATGGTGAAGTTGGATCAACAATCGGAGTACGCATCTGGTATTTTTCTGGAACTTGCTCCCGTGGACCTAAAACTGAGCCGGATGGCTCCTTTTCCAACAAGGAGTACAAGCATATGTTGTTTTCAAGAGGGTACATCCTTGAAAATCCCCCATTGATGACCCCGTTTATGGGTCAATCCAAAAGGTTTTCAGCTGAATTTTCCAGTAGTAGACTCAGTGTTTCCAAATTCCTGGTCTGCTGGTATCTACAATGGATTTTATGTCAGACATATTTCTGGCAGAACTAGTAGTGGAAACAAGAATAGCGTTGTCACCCAAGGAGAGCGTTGAGCATCACTAAAGCTAAAAATGGTAGTAGTAGGCATTGTGTTCATGGCAGTCCAACCTTTGGAGAGGCTGGAAGGACACGTTAACTTCACATTTTGGAAGATCTGCACCCGCCTCCTTTTGGAGGAGAGGGACTTGTAGGAGGTGGTGAACGGCGAAGAGTCAGCTCCAAATCCGCAAGCAACAGCATCACCACAGCACAAGAAGTGGCAGGGATAACGCTGTAAAAGGGTGCAACTGGTGCAGGTTCATGTGCAGCTACACCATGGGCATATGAGTAGTGGCAAGAGAAGGACAGGCAGGCCTATATGTTACTTGTCAATACCATCTCCAATCCGCATCTTCAGTACGTGAGTGACAAGACTACTACAAAGGAAGGATGAGATACATTATGCAAGAAGTACGAGAGCAAGGATCCTTTATTCATGCTTTTGGAGGAGAAGATGATGGTGCTAAAAATACAGGATGGTAAAGGGATAGAGGCATACTTGGACAGGGCAAAGGAACTGGCGAAGCGGCTGAGAGCAGTTGATAACCCTGTGGAAGAGAAACGTTTCACCCTCTTCTTGCTGAGGGGAATTCCAACCAACTATGACACGATACGAGAGATACTAGAGTGCCAGCCAACTCTCTAGCTCGACTTCATTTGCACATACCTAGTATAGGTGGGATTACATCAGAATGCAGGAAAGCATAATGAGGGCGGTAGTAGTGAAGCTTTTATGGCCACCAGCTCATACAACGAGTAATAGCAAAAGCAGTCTAGACAACAGAGAGGTAAGAAGAAAGACAAGTGCCACTACTGAGAGAAAGATGGACACTTAGAAAGAGTGCTTCAAGTTGAAGAGGGACCAGAAGGAAAAGCAGCAGTTCAGCAAAACAAGTAGTCTCCACAACAGCAGCAGTAGTAGTCATAGTATTGTCAGCAGTAGTAGTAGAACCAAGCTGGAGTGTACCACTTTGGTAATATAAATGTGGCAAGGAGGTACACGACCATCTTTTCATGGCCAAATTTGACATGTCACAGGTTGAGAAGGCAGACTTGGCATGGAACAAGGACTCAGGGTGCACTAAAAGTCTGATGTATTACAAGGAGTGGTTCTCAAAGCTGGTCTCAATTCCCCTCATCCTATTAGTTTGGATGATGATTGGGTGGTATATACTGAGGAGATGGGGATTTTGGAGATGTAGTTGGGGATCACGCATGATATTGGAGTATTCTATAGCATCCTATATGTACCTGATACCGCATTCAACCTCCTCTCAGTCTCCTCTCTCACCAACATAGGACTGCTTGTCATCTTTGACGATGACTATGGCTACATCCTCAACAAGGACAATGGAAAGGAGTTGGCCAGGTCAGGAGGGAGGGAGATATATACCGCCTGCTCGGAGCAGCTAAGATCCCATGTGAGTAGAGTCTTGCAACACTGATGTAGCCAATGGATGATGAGATCTTCCATGCGTGCCTTGTAGCAGCTTCAAGCAAAACAGATGATGAGTAACTTACCTACCATCTCCAACTTTCAGTAGTTATGCATCGGCTTTTTGGAGGGAAAACAGCATTGCAAGGTATTATCTAGAGTATGGAAATGCGCAAAAGAGGTACTAAGGTATTTTCTGACCTTCATTAATGATTTTAGCCGTTATACCATTATGTACTTCCTTTCTTCCAAGGACCAATGCTTTGACATGTTCCAAGAATTCAAGGCAATGGTGGAGAACAAGACTGGTAAGAAACTTAAGATGCTGTGCAGCGACCTTGGTAGAGAGTACCTGAGCAAGGAGTTCCACGACTATCTCACAGTAGTTAGCATCGAGGTGCAACGTGCTGCACCATACTTGTCACAGCAAAAATATATAGCACAACGCACCAACCATACCATTATGCATTCGGTGCACTCCATACTACATACGGCTCCATTGACTTATGACTTCTTGGCCAAAGTCGTGAGTACTGCTAATTCCATACCTGAGCACTGATGGCAGTGAAGCGGGTATTGTGCTACCTTGCAAGAATAATCAACATCAGCATCACCTACAACGGCATCAATAACAGCATCATCAGCTCTACAGATACAGTTTCGGCTTCAAACCCTAAGGATCGCAAGTCCATCTCTGGACATGTGTTCCTCATGAATGGCAAGGCCATCAGCTGGTACAGCAAGTGAAAGATGGTCATGGCCACCTTAAACACGGAAACTGAGTATGTCTCTCTCAGTTTCAGAATAAAGGAAGCAGTTTAGCTTCAACATCTCATTCTAGAGATGATTGGACGTACATCAATTCCAGTTCCCATATGCATTGACAAACACAGCGCAAAGACAATTACCAAGACCTCCAAGTACCATACTCACACCAAGCATATTGACACTGCCTATCACTTCATCAGGGACATGGTGCAAAAAGGTGCTATCAAGGTGGAGTTCACTCCAACCCGCAAGCACATTACTGATTTATGCACCAAGCTACTTTCTCGTGAAAAATAACAGTTTTGCATAAAGGAATGAGGACTCAGTCCACTCTGACTACGGCAAAGTTGGAGATTGTTGGGAGTAGGGCCATTTGCCTTAGTTTCATGTCCACTAGAGCAAGTTCAAGGAAACTACCACATGCCTACTTCGAATCTCAATCTGACTCCTTTAGTGGAAACATCAAGTAGATAATTATCTATGGTCCAAGTTTGAGATCGATCCAACGGTCGGATCGGGAGATATGAATTTTCGATGTTTCTGGGATCATGGATCGGTGATTTCTGGATGACCATGGGTGATGTTGACTAGGATAAAGGTACCTCTATTTACTTTTTGGATGAGGTGATATCCTTGTGTACTAGCCATGGATACATGGCGATTCTCCATGGGATTTTGGGTGATGTGGTAACTAGGAGTGTGTCATGAGTTCATTCTCTAGCTCTCTAGGTTGTGTGTAACTGGTAAGCCTGATTTTTAGGCTGATTTCATCTCTTGTGTGAGATTCTGGACTCTAGTGTGTGAATCTTAGCCTCCATGACTAAGTGGTGTGGCTTGTGAGAGGGCTGAATGGCCCAAGATCTAGCTCTACATGCACTCCAATATTTTGAGTGATTCAACTCCCATTCTTCAACACAGCTGATGCCTTTCCAATCCCACATACTCGCTCCCCAAGACTCCCTCTCTCCTCCAGATCCAACATTTGGTATCAGGGCCAAGTTCTACAAGTTTCAGCCAGCACAGGTTGTCACTTTGAAAGTGATGGGTTAGGGTCAAACCTTCACCATATTTGATGATTGATCACTAAATCTTAAATTTCACAAGACAAGCTTTCTAACGAGGTCAAGAGCCTGAAAATCCAACAGTCTCACTGAGAGTTATGCTCAAAATGAGATCGGCCAGTGCTACACTCTTCTCTATGAGTAAGACTGTCACTTTGTGATGACCATAATTCTCTTGTTTCTTTGTCAACTTTAAAAAGTGGTACATACGGATTGTAGTATTTTCCCTCAGCTTTCCAGTGGTTCAAAAATATTTGTATTTGATTGATGCTTTGGGGGAAAACGCCGTTTACAAGCTCGCTGATCTGAGTTGGAGTAGGAGCAGAAGTGTACCCTGTTTTCAAGAGGACATATCTTTCCACATCCCTTGTTGATGACCCTTTGTTTGGATTGATTGGAAAAGTTGGTTGGAAAAGTTTTAAGCTGCATTTTCCAGTGTTGGACTCCGTTTTTCCACATTCCTAGTCTGTTGGCATCTGCAATCCATTTTCTGTTACACAAATTTCTGGCAGAAGCAACAGCAGAAGGAGAGGTAGCGCCGCTATCCAAAGGCAGCAGCAGGCATAATCACAATAGCCCAGCTGTTGGAGAGGCTGGAGGGATGCGTCAACTTCAAATTTTGGAAGATCTCTACCCGCTTCCTTTTGGAGGAGAGGGGCTTATGGAAGGTGGTGAGTGGAAATGACTTTTCTCCAAATCCGCAAGCAACAGGCATCACCGTAGTACAAGTGGTAGCGGGGCAAACGTCGTAAAATTATGCAATTACTACACATTCTTTTGCAGCTGCACATGAGGAGTGGCAGAAGAAGGACATGTAGGCCTATAGGATGCTTGTTTATATCATATCTTACCTGTATCTTCAGTAGGTGAGTGACAAGGCTACTACAAAGGAGGGGTGGGATACGTTGAGCAAGAAGTATTAGAGGAAGCCTTTTTATTCCTCATGCTCTTAGAGGAGAAGATGATGGCACTGAAAATATAGGATGGTGAAGGGATAGAGGCATACTTGGACAGGACAAAGGAGCTAACGAAGTGGTTGAGAGCGGTCGGTAATCCTGTGGAAGAGACATGCTTCATCCTCCTCTTGCTAACGGGACTCCCAACCAGCTATGACATGGTACGATAGAAACTGGAGTGCCAGCCAATTCTTGACCTCGACTTCATTTGTACACACTTGGTACAGGTGGAACTGCGTCGCAATGCAGGAAAGCGCAATGGCAGTGGTAGCAACAATCTGGACAATAGAGAGGTAACAAGAAAGGCAAATGCCACTACTGCCTGAAAGAGGAGCACTACAAAAAAGAGTGATTCAAGTGTAAGAGGATCGAGGAGTAGTAGTAGTAGCACTAAAAGTAAGAGTCTCCACAACAGCAATAGTAGTAGTCACATCAACGTCTACAGCAGTAGTAGAAGAATCAGGCTGGAGTGCACCACTGTAATAACATGAATGTGGCCAAGGAGATGTACGAACGTCTTTTCATAGTAAAGTCCGACATGTCGTAGGTTGAGAAAGTAGACTTGGCATGGTACAAGGACTCGGGATGTACTAAATATCTGACATACCATAAGGGGTGGTTCTTACAGCTGCTATCAATTTCTCCGTCCTATTGCTTTGGGTGATGATCAGGTGGTTTATGCTGAGGGGATTTGAATCGTGTAGATGTGGTTGGAGATCCTGTATGGTATTAAAGTGGGAGTGTTCCATGGCGTACTGTATGTACCTGATACTGCATTCAACCTCCTCTCAGTCTCCTCTCTCACCAACACAGGACTGTACGACGTCTTTGACGATGACTATGGCTTCATCCTCAACAAGGACAATGGAGAGGAGTTGGCCAGGTCGGTAAAGGAGGGCAACATGTACCACCTGTTGGAGGTACCTAAGATCCCGCATGAGTGGAGTCTTGCACCAGTGATGTAAGCAAAGGATAGTAAGATGTGGCATGCAGGCTATGGCCACATCGACATGCAAAAGTTATAGCAGCTTGAAACAAAACAGATAATGCGTGACTTATCCACCAACTCCAACTTTGAGGAGCAGTTATGCATCGGTTGTTTGGTGGGGAAGTAGCATCGTGAGACGTTCTTGAGAGTAAGAGAACGTGCAAAGGAGGTACTAGAGCTGGTCCACACCGACTTGTGTGGCCCGATGCAGACCCAGAGCTTTGATGGCTCTAGGTGTTTTCTGACCTTCATTGATGATTTCGGCCGTTATACTGTAATGTATTTCCTTTCTTCCAAGGACCAGTACTTTGACAGGTTCAAGGAGTTCAAGGTAGTGGAAGAGAAGAAGACCGGCAAGAAACTCAGGACACTACATTGCAGGCATTGCAGAGAGTACTTGAGCAAAGAGTTCCAGGACTACCTTACAGCAGGTGGCATCAAGGCGTAGAAGAATACGCCCTACTCGCCATAGCAAAATGGTATAACATAACACACCAACCGTAACATTGTGGAGTTGGCGCGCTCCATGCTGCACGTAGCTCGGCTGATTTACGACTTCCGGGCCAAAGCCGTGAGCACTGGGGTCTATATTAAGAACCGTAGTCCAACTAAGGCCCTAGATCAGATGACGTCATACGAGGCATAGTTCGGCAAGAAGCTGAGCGTAGGTCATCCTTGAAAAGGTTGGAGGAGAGAGGGAGCCTTGGAGCAGCGAGTATATGGGACTGAAGGGGCATCAATTGTGCTGAATAATGATTATTGAATCACTCAAAATGATGGAGTACATATAGAGCTAGAGCTTGGACAAGTTAGTCCTTTCACAAGCCACACCCCTTAGTCATGGAGGCTAAGACTCACACAGTAGAGTCCACAATTTCACATAAGAGAGGAGATCAGCCTAGCAATCAGGTTCACCAGTCACACATGAACTAGAGAGCTAAAGAATGCTCTCATGGCTCACTCCTAGTGTTCACATAACCCGCAATTCCATAGCAAATCGCCATGGCTAGCACACAAGGATCTCACCTAACCTAAAAAATATGATATACTTGGTCTTAGGAATGCCTTTTCAGAGTGTGTTGACAAGGATATATTTCCTTGTCAACACACTCTGAAAAGGCATTCCTAAGACCAAGGACCTTTTTTGGTACTTCTCCCATCAAGTGTTAAGCCTTGACCTCTTGCCTTTTTCTGTTCTCAGGCTAACGCATGGAGCCGTCACCAATGGTCACCCAGACATCGACAGTCCATGACCATTGAAACTTTGGAAATTCATATCTCTCAATCCGGGTTGGATTGACCTGAAACTTGGATTGTCAATATGACAGTCATATTGACGATCGGAACAGGTATCTAGTAGTTTCCTGAAACGTTCTCTTATAGACCTAAAACTAAGACGGATGGCTCCTTTCTCAACAATCTCCCACTTTGGTGCAGTCAGAGAAGGCGGAGTCTACATGCCTTTATGTAGAACTGATGCTTCTCACAGTACACTAACTTGGTGAAAAAATCAGCTTGAGAGTACCTTCTTGTACCATGGATTTGATGACGTAATAGGTGACGTCGATGTATTTGGTGTGAGCATAGTGCTCGGGGTTCTTGGCGAGAGCAATTGCGCTCAGGTTGTCGACACATGGGAATTGGAACTGCTGCACTTCCACTCATCTCTGCCATGAGACACTAAAGCGAAAGTGTTCCCTTGGCTTTAAAGCTGAGAGAGACATACTGAGCTTCCGTGCTTGAGGGGGCCACGACCACTTGGCGCTTACGGTACAAGTCTGGGATTTGTCATGTGCTGGCTCACAACGCTTGTAGCTTGTGCAAGGTCCGGCCTGGTTCCTATATCAGGTACATGAGACTGGCGCTGGTGCTCTGGTACATCCGCTGCTCAGCTGTATCTATTTCTTTATTGATGCTCACGAGGTACTGCCGCATCCCCAGCGGTGTGTCGATGGGTTTGACCTCTGCCATGCGAAACCACTACAAGATATCCTTGACATAGCGACTCTATTGCTGCAAGAGAGAGCGTGATTTGCGGTCATGCGTGATCTGCATGCAAAGGAAAAATGACGCCTCCCCAAGATCACACATCTGGAAGTGCTCGTGCATGGCCTCCTTGAACTCTTATAGTACACACATGTTATTAGAAAGTAGGAGCATGTTATCCACATAGACAATGATCATAAGGATCTCATGCCCATGCTGCCAGTGATATACGCTGTAGTCACACTCGCTACAATTGAGTCCCATGCACTGCAACGCTATATCCAACTTCTGGTTCCAAGCACTTGATACTTGCTTAAGTCCGTATAGTGACTTTTGCCACTTGCAAACTAGGTGCTCCTTGTTCGATCTGGAGGAGAGAGGGAGCCTTGGAGCAGCGAGCATGTGGGACTGAAAGGGCATCAATTGTCCTGAAGAATGGTTGTTGAATCTTTCAAAATGATAGAGTATATATAGAGCTAGAGCTTGGGTAAGTCAGCCCTCTCACAAGCCACACCACTTAGCCATGGAGGCTCAGACTCACACACTAGAGTCCATAATCTCACACAAAAGGTGAAATCAACCTAGCAATCAGGCTGCCCACTCACACACGACCTAGAGAGCCAGAGAATGCTTTCATGGCACACTCTTAGTGGTCATATAACCCACAATTCCATGGAGAATCGCCATGGAGTATCTCACCTCACCTAAAAGGGGAGGTACCTTTTGTTGACCTGATATGCTCCTTGTCCATCGCTGACATTTGGACAGGCACAGGACAGACTAGGCATGCACTGCTCCTTTGGATTAAGTCCCCTAAGTCTGGTCCGGATAGACAAGGCATGCACTGCTCCTTTGGAGCAAGTCCCCTTGGTCTAAACTGGATAGTATAGCCAGAAAACACTACCTAGGACAACTCCTTGTGGCTTAGACGTTCTAGAGTTAATCTCTGGACCGAGAAGTCACTGGGTCAAATCCCAACCCAATGACTAATTTTCTTTGTGACCAAAAGGGGGACACGAAGGTTCTAAGAGGCATCTTAGAATATTCCAAGGTCCTTCCTAGTGGCTGGCGCCACTTGGCGGTCACAGGGAGTGCCATGTAGGCAGGGGGGATGACGTAATCCAGATTGCCCCCAAAGTGGCTCATCCAAGGAGCCACTACGCGCCTAGGCTAGAGGCTGGCTCTAGGACTATAAGAACCTGTCAGTTGCCTATCATTGGGAACAGTTCTTACCTTTGAGACTCCTCACAGAGTTGTCCACCATAATCAGGTACTAAAGAAGCATTGGTTGGTCTAAGCCCCAGGAGTTAGCTCCTCGCGCGAAAGTGACTAGGTGCTAAGGACACAGTGCAAGGTAGTGATTCCTATGAAGTGCTCAGTGTGGAACCTTGGCTCTGAGGATGATATCACCTCTTTGTTGCAATACCAAGAGCGGTCGGCGGGAACCATTGTGTCAGAATCCGTTTTCTAGACCGTCACCTCAGGTAGGTCGACTAAGGGTGATGGGCCCACTCTGACTTGTTGTAAGGCACGCTTCTGCGCACTCTCTTGCCCTCTCTGTCTTGCAGCACGTATCAGCTCCGTCTACTCCATGTGCTCCATCAGCTCCAACAGCGGGTACTTGCACTTAGCAAACAAGGGCCAAGAATAAGCTCTGCTCTTGGAGGTACGATTCTTGGGCCCTAACCGGGATAAGCTTTATCCTTGGAGGCACGACCCTGGATTCGCTAGTGTGCGTTCTTCTCTGTTTGTAGGTGATCAACGGCTGAGGGGTAAGCGACGGATCTGCACCTTCTAAACCGATAGCAGACAACAGCCTACATCAGCATATATTGGCCTCAGCATAGCAGAGAAGCAGAGAAGCAGAGAAGTAGTATGATGACACCCGCAACGTTCACTCTCGAGCAGGTCAATGGTGGGATGTCAAAGTTCACAGGGTTTGATTTTCCCTTGTGGAGATGGCAATTTGAGATTGTCACGAGGGTACGTGGCTACTTGAAGATGTTCCTTGGAGAAGAGGTTGAACCTCCTAAAACAGATCCTAGATATGAAGCGTGGAGTTTCAAAAATGACATGGTGCTTGCGATTCTTGTAACATCAGTGCATGAGTCACAGCATGTCCACCTCCAAGGTATCACACATGGTTCAAAGGCTTATGAGAAGCTTGCATGTGTACACCAATCAACGGCTCTTGCAAATCACCTCTTCATCATTCAAAAGCTTATTTCGATGAGGGTGAGTGAGGGAGAGTCGATTCCAGACTCTCTACTGCAGTTTGAAGGACTGCTCCAGCAAGTGACCCAAATGAACTGGAAAATTGACACCAACATGTAGGCCATGATCCTCCTCATGGCGCTACCTAAAAGCTCGGGACCTCTGATCACCGTTTTTGGCCGTTTGAAGGAGGAGGATTTGACGTATGAGGCAGTGTCCGAGTATGTACGTAATGAGGCCATGCGTCGCAGCGGTAGTGAGGCTAATATTTCAGCCTATGCTGCATAGTATGGTGGTCGTGGCAACAATTCCTCTTCTGGTCAAAGTAGCAGCGGAAGCGGTGGCGGTGGAGGAAAGGGCAATGGTGGTAGTGGAAAGGGTACAAAGCGTCTTGAGAAGTGCCATAATTGTGGCAAGCCTGGGCATTAGGCACGGGAGTGCAGGGCTCCCAAGAAGGAAGATGGAGATCATGGTGGTAGATATGAGGACAAAGGAAAGGGTAAGAAGGAGTTGACGAACATGATGGCTGAGATCTTGCCGGCAACCAAGGGAGCGGCACTACTCAAGCGTGGAGCCTACGGGCGCGAATCTGGCACGAACCACCACTCTTCAAGGGAGAAGGATGGATTCATCTCCATTGGGGACACTAAACGTCGCTTCAAGTCTCCCAACGGCAGTCTTGTCCATGCGCAAGGCGAGGGAGATAAGTTGATCAGCATCAACGTGAACGGTGCTTAAAAAGACTTGAAGCTGGAGAACGTCGTCTATATGCCGTCTTTTGTGGCAAACCTCTTGTCAGTGTCCAAAATCACGGACCACGACATGACGGTCGTCTTCACGGAGGAGGAGGCCGTGATTGTCATGAACAAGGACATCAAGATCTCCTATCCCAAGGAGAGTCTTGTCGCACAGGTCCCAAGAGTTGACGGGCTCTACGTACTACAAACCAAACCCCTTGAGAATACAAATGAGGGATATGCAGCGGTTGAAGAGCCCAAGTCTTCAAAGCCAGATGTTTCACCACAAGCCGTCACCATGGCGGCCACCTTCACCAACACAGATGCTGAGCTGTGGCACAGGCGGTTTGGCCATGTGGCTGACAGCACTCTACAAGCTATGCAGCAGCACGAAGTGGTTCATGGTATGGAGGGATGCAAGGCCATGGATGAGGGAAAGTGTAAGAAGCTGTGTGAGCCATGCTTCCAAGGCAAGGCAAAGAGAAAGTCCTTTGAGCGTAATGGGCAACGTGCTGCAGCAATCTTGGACCTGATTCACTCTGATGTGTGTGGACCATTGCGCATTCCTTCGAACGGACGCAACAAGTATTTCTTGACCTTCATCGATGACCACAGTCGCAAGATGTGGATCTACTTGCTTAAGACAAAGGGAGAGGTCAAGGAGAAGTTGCAAGTGTTTATCACGATGGTAGAACAATAGAGAAGCAAGAAGGTCAAGACACTGTGCACGGATAACAGTGGTGAGTGCGAGGCCTGCAAAGGCTGGTTGAGCTAACAAAGCATCAACCACCAGACCACCACGCCTTACACCCCTCAGAGTAATGGCATTGCCGAGCGGATGAACCAGACTATCCTCGGCATGACACAAAGCATGCTCTTCAACGCCAAACTCCCACCTCGCTTCTGGACTGAAGCTGCAAGAACTGCTTGCTACCTTGTGAATCTCACTCCGGCAGCTGCGCTTGGAAGGCGTGGTAAAAAGCAGCAAGAGAAGCAGCTCAGGATGCCACAGGGGCTTGGTCAGGGAAGAAGCCAGATGCCTCACACTTGGGGATCTTTGGCTGTACTGCCTGGGCAAAGATCCACGCAAGAGAAGGAAGTGGCAAACTGGATGTACGCGCTCGTAAGTGTGTAAGGGTCGGATACGACACCACACACAAGGCGTACAGGCTATGGGACCAAGCGGCTGGAAAGCTCATAAGGAGCCAAGACGTCGAGTTTGATGAAAGGACGCTCGGCAAGGGAGAGTCGCTAGATCCTGTTCATGCTCCCAAATTAGGAGAGTGGGTTATGTTGCTCGAGTCAGGTGATCAGGTACCTGAGAACTGGTAGATGGTACCAGTGAAGAATAGTACTCCAGGGAGAGTGGTTGTGCAGACCGACACAACGACGCACTCTAACACTGAATGTGAGTCGTCTGAGGCCTCTGAGTCAAACTCTGAGGTCGGTGGCTCTTCCTCAAATAGCGGATCACTAGCATCGCAGGAGCAACAAAAAACAACTAAGCCTTGAAGCACCACCAGCAACTCTCCGGTGTAGTACGCGCCAGAAGAAGCCTCCGCCTGAGTACGATGCTGGGAGTGGGAATGCACCGGACTCAGCTGCTCATGCTTGGCTCAGGGAGAGTCTCTGACCGTAATGGAGGCTATGAACATGCCAAATACGGCCAAGTGGAAGGGGGCAGTGGATAGCGAACTCGCATCCATTGAATAGAACGTAATATGGGTTCTAGTGGACAGGCCCACAAATGCGCACCTGGTGGGGTAAAAGTGGATACTCCGGAAAAAGTTCAATCAGGATGGGACTATCTACAAGTACAAGGCAAGAGTTGTGGCGAAGGATTTTTCCCAGTGTGCAGGCTCAGAGTACGAGGAGACTTTCGCGCCTATCGTCACCTTTGCCTCCATCAGATCCATGTTGGGCATTGCTGTTGCAAAATATCTGGAGGTCCACCAGATGGATATCAAGACAGTTTTTCTCAACGGGATGCTAGACAAAGAAGTGTTGATGGAAGTGCCCAAGGGAGTGAAAGCTCCAAAGGCCAACGTCTGCCAACTGGTCAAAGTACTCTACGAACTGAAACAGGCTCCAAGGTTGTGGTACAAGGAGATGGACGGCTTCATGACCGGGCTCACCTTCATGCACTGCAAGAACGACCCTAGTGCCTTTGTGCGGGAGAATACGCAAGGCTTGATGCTGGTTGCACTGTACGTGGATGACCTGATCATCTGCTCGTCATCTGTCTAGCTATTGAACAAGCTGAAGACAGATCTCAACAACAGGTTCAAGATGAAGGACATGGGTCTGCTCGACTTCTACCTCTCGATAGCTGTCTACCGCAACTGAGCAGCAGGAACCATTGAGCTGAACCAGACCAAGTACATCATGGAGGTCCTCAAGCGCTATAACATGGAGTACTGCAACCCAATTAGCACACCCATGACAACAGACATCAAGCTCTCCTCCTCCATGAGCCCAAGCACATAAGCAGAATGGCGTGAGATGGAGAACATTCCCCACCAGTCTGTTGTTGGCAGCCTCATGTATGCCATGGTGGAAACACGCCCTGACATTTGCTATGCCGTGGGACATGTGAGCAGGTTTGTGGCCAATCCAGGGCCATAGCACTGGTAAGCAGCCAAGCGCATCATACGCTATCTATAGAAGACACAACACATGGGACTCTAGTTTGGAGGCTAAGAGGGATCTGACCCGCTGCGGCTGGTGTGCTACAATGACGCCGATAGGGGAGGAAGAATCGATGAGAGAAAGTCCACCTTGGGCTTTGTGTGCCTCCTGAACGATGTTGTAGTTTCCTGGACAAGCACAAAGTAAGACTGTGTCTCCCTCTCTACCGCTGAGGTAGAGTACATCGCTTTGTCAGGAGCATGCAAGGAGACACAATGGCTACGCAGTTTGCTTTCCGAGATGAAAGTGCCACAGACGGAAGCAACAGAGGTCCGCATCGACAATAAGAGTGCCATGAAAATGGCATAGGATGACGTCATCTCCTGGCGGAACAAGCACATCGACATCAGGTACCACTACTCACGCGACCTGGTCGCAGAGGAGATCGTGGACCTGGAATACGTGGAGACCAAGAAGATACTCGCAGATTGCATGACAAAGGCACTGGACAGCGAATTGCACTCTGCAGGTACTCGAGACATCGGTATGGTCAACACAGCGGACGAAGACTGAGGCCAAAACTGCTGGAGAAAAGAGATATCTCACAGCTAATGGACAGAGGTGCAAGAGAGAGTTTGTTGACCTGATATGCTCCTTGTCCATCGCTGACATTTGGACAGGCACAGGACAGACTAGGCATGCACTGCTCCCTTGGAGTAAGTCCCCTAAGTCTGGTCCAGATAGACAAGGCATGCACTACTCCTTTGGAGCAAGTCCCCTTGGTCTAAACTGGATAGTATAGCCACCAAACAGTACCTATGAAAACTCAATATGGCATAAACATTCCAGACTTAGTCTCTGGAGCGAGAGGTCACTGAATCAAATCCTAGCCCAGTGACTTATTTTCTTTGTGACCAAAAGGGGGACAGGAAGTTTCTAAGAGGGATCTTAGAACATTCCAAGGTCCTTCCTGGTTGCTGGCGCCACTTGGCAGTCACAAGGAGTGCCATGTAGGCAGGGGGATGACGCAATCCAGATTGCCCCCAAAGTGGCTCATCCAAGGAGCCACTTCGCGCCTAGGCTAGAGGCTAGCTCTAGATCTATAAGAACCTGTCAGTTGTGTCATTGAGAACAGTTCTTACCTTTGAGACTCCTCACAGAGTTGTCCATCAGAGGCAGACACTAAAGAAACATTGGTTGGTCTAAGCCCCAGGAGTTAGCTCCTCGCGCGAAATTGACCAGGTGCTAAGGACACAGTGCAAGGAAGTGATTCCGATGAATTGCTTAGTGTGGAACATTGGCTCTGAGAGTGATATCACCTCTTGGTTGTAATACCAAGAGCGGTCGGCGGGAACCATTGTGTCGGAACCCGTTTCCTAGACCGTCGCCTCAGGCAGGTTGAAACCTTTTTCCTAGTCAGTACACTCTGACAAGGCAATCCAAGAATCTAGGAACTTTTTGGATATTTCTCCCATGTGGTCTTGACCCCGGACCTCTTTCCCTTTTTCTTTTCTAAGGCTAAGGCATGGAGCCAACGCCCATGGTCATCCAGACACCGGCGGTCTTTGACCCTGGAAACTTTGAAAATTCATATCTCTCAATCCGACTGTTGGATCGGCTTGATACTTGGACCGTAGATAATTTCCCACCTGATCTTTTTATGGTGAAGTCGGATCGACGAGCAGGCATCTGGTAGTTTCATGGAACTTGCTCCCGTGGACCTGAAACTCAGCGGGATGGGTCCTTTCCAAACAATATCCTACTTTGCCGCAGTCAGAGAGGGCTGAGTCTACATGCCCTTATGCAGAACTGTTGCTTCTCATGGGTCACTGGCTTGGTGCAGAAATCAGCGACCTGCTTGCTGGTTGGAGTAAACTCCATCTTGATAGCACCCTCCTGTACCATGTGCCTGATGAAGTGATATGCGATGTCAATATGCTTCGTGCGTACATGGTGCTCGTGATTCTTGGCAAGTGCAATTTTGCTCTCGTTGTCAATGCGCACAAGAACTGCAACTACTATTCTCCAACTCATCTCCGCCATGAGACGCTAAAGCCAAACTGCTTCCTTGGCTCCAAACATGAGAGAGACGTAATCAGCTTCTATGCTTGAGGTGGCCAACCACCTGCCGCTTGCTTCACCAGCTAATGGTCCCACCATTCATGAGGAACACATGTCCAGAGATGGACTTGCGGTACTCAGGATTTGAAGTCCAATCTGAGTTCCTATAGCTGATGATGTTGTCGTTGCTGTTGTACGTGATGCAGATGTTGATGGTTCCACCAAGGTAGCAGAAGATCCGCTTTACTGCCTTCTGGTGCTCAGGTCTTGGATTGGCCATGTGCTGCCTCACAGCACTGACAGCCTATTTGTGGTCCGGCCTGATTACCACCATCAGGTACATGAGATTGTCGACGACACTCTGGTACTTGTGCTTCTCAAGTGCATCTGTTTCTCCACTGAAGCTCATGAGGTACTACAGCATCTCAAGCGACATGCCGATGGATTTTGCCTCTGCCATGCCGAACCACTGCAAGACATCCTTGATGTAGCGGCTCTTTTACAGCGAGAGAGAGCGTGATTTGCAGTCACGCATGATCTGGATACCGAAGAAGTATGACGCCCCCCGAGATCAGACATCTAGAAGCGCTCCTGCATGGCCTCCTTGAACTCCTGCAGTGCAGACATGCTGTTGGAAAGGAGGAAGATGTCATCCACATAGACAATGATGATGAGGATCTTATGCTCATACTGCCAGCGATACACGCTGTAGTCACACTCGCTACGCTCAAACCCCATGTAGTGCAGCACCGTATCCAAGTTCTGGTTCCAAGCACGCGACGCTAGCTTGAGGCCGTACAGCGACTTTTGCAGCTTACAAACCAAGTGCTCTTGGCCATCCATGATGAACCCCTCTGGCTGCTCCACGTAGATCTCCTCCTCCAAGTCACAGTTCAAGAATTCCGTCTTGACATCCATGTAGTGAATCTTGAAGTCCTCAGCTGCTGCATAAGAAAGGAGCGTACACACAGAGGCAAGGTTTGCAACAGGAGCAAAAGTTTCCGTGGAGTCGATGCCTTCCTGCTGAGAGTAGCCCGTGGCGACCAGCCTCACCTTGTACTTTTCCAGGCTGCCATCTGCTCCCTATTTTTTCCTGAACACCCACTTACACTTGATCACTTTGTGTCCAGGTGGACGCTCAGTCAGCTCCCATGTACCATTGTCAAAATGTGACTATATCTCCTGCTACACAGGTTGTGCCCAATCTGCTGCATCTGGTGTAGCCATGGCCTCCTTGTAGGATTATGGCTCATCTGAATCTGCTGTAACTGCGACATTCATTTATTCTGATTTCTGCAGCATTCAAAAATGGTTACGCTCACCAGGCTTGTAGCGCTCCCTAAGAGGGTACATGCGACCTAGTACTGGAGCGTTAGTGGACGGTTGGCACAGTGCTGCTGACATAACTGCTGCTACTGGTGGTGCTGTATTTCCCTCATCTGCTTCTGCTGATGAGGCTGCTGTATCTGCTACATCTGACATGGAAGAGTAGGGTGATTCTCCCACTGTCACAATAGAAGAAGGATCAGGAGAGACTGATCAGGAACGATATCTGCTCCCACTGCCTCGTCAGCTGCTGGTTCTGCTACCTCTTCGCAGATGATGTTGGTTCCGATGACGTTACTCTCGTTGAAGATGACATCCCTGGAGATGATGAAGTGGCCTGTATCGCTCACGTAGAGGCGATAGACCTTGCTTGCCACGTCATAGCCTATCATCAGCATCTATGTGTTCTTTGTGTCCCACTTTTGTCGCTTCTCCTTCGGTACGTGCATGTATGCCAAGCTACCAAACACGCGAAGATGATCCACGCTCGGCTTCTTGTCGAACCACGCCTCATACGGTGTCATCTCCTCCAGCTCCTTAATTGGACTTTGGTTCTTGATGTACACCGCATTGCTAACTGCTTTGGTCCAAAAGTCGTATACGAGCCAAGCCGCGTGCAGCATGGAGTGCGCCGACTCAACGATGGTACGATTGGCGCATTCAGCTATACCGTTCAGCTGCGGTGAGAATGGGACGGTATGCTTTGTCTTGGAACTCCTTGCTCAGATAGTCTCCACCGTGGTCGCTGCGCAACTCCTTGATCTTCTTGCCAGTCTGATTCTCCACCATTGCCTTGACGTCCTTGAACCTGTTAAAATACTGGTCCTAGGAGAAAAGGAAGTACACAGCAGTATAACGGCTGAAATCATCAATGAAGGTGAGAAAATACCTAGAGCTTCCAAAGCTCTGGGTCTTCATCAGGCCACACAAGTCTGGACCAGCTCCAGTACCTCCTTTGCACGCTCCCTTGCTCCGGAGAATGCCTCGCGATGTTGCTTCCCCTCCAAACAGCCGATGCACAACTGCTACTCAAAGTTAGAGATGGTGGGCAAGTCACGTACCATCTGCTTTGTTTGAAGTTACATCAAGGCACGCATGCCGATGTGGCCGTAGTGCGCACACCAGATTTTGCCATTTGTAGCCTGCACCATTTGTGGAAGACTCTGCTCACGCGGGATCTTGGTCGCCCCTTGCAGGCGGTACATGTCGCCGTCCTTCACCGACCTGGCCAACTCCTCTCTAGTTTCCTTGTCGAGGATGTAGCCATAATCGTCCTCAAAGACGACTCACAGTCCTGTGTTGGTGGGAGAGGCCACTGACAGAAGGTTGAACGCAGCATTAGGTACATACAGTACGCCATGGAACACTCCCACTTCAATATCACAAGGGGTCTCCAACCACATCTCTACAATCCCAATCTCTTTAGCATACACCATCTGATCATCATCCAAATCGATCGGATGGGGAGAATGGAGAGCAGCTGCATAAAACATTCCTTCTGGTGCGTCAGGCTCTTGGTACATCCTGGGTCCTTATACCATGCAAGATCCACCTTCTCCACCTGCGACATATCGGATTTCGCCATGAAAAGGCGGTCGTGCATCTCCTTGGCCACGTTCATGTTGCCAAAATGGCGCACGCCAGTCCGGTACTGCTGCTGCTACTGTTGCTGCTGATGCAACTGTGACTACTGCTGTTGCTGCGCTAGAAATTGCTGCTTTTGTTGCTGTTGCTACTATTCCTTCTTTTCCCTCTTTAACTTGAAGCATTCTTTCTTGTAGTGCTCCTCTTTCTGGCAATAGTGGCACTTGCCTTTCTTTTTACCTCTCTGCTGTCCAGACTATTGCTGCTGCTGATTACGTGAATTTGTGGCTTCAAATACTGCTTCACTGCTACCGCTGCCATTGCGCTTTACTGCACTGCGACATAGTTCTACCTGCACTAGGTACATGCAGATGAACTCCAGGTCGAGAGTCGGCTGGCACTCCAACATCTCTTGCACCGTGTCATAGCTCACTGGGAGTCCCCTCTGTAAGAGGAGGATGAAACACGTCTCTTCTACAGGGTTACCGGCCGCTTTCAATTGCTTTGCCAGCTCCTTTGCCTTGTCCAAGTACGCCTCCATCCCTTCGCTACCTTGCATTTTCAACGCCATCATCTTCTCCTCCAAAAGCTTTAGAACTACAAGATCCTTGCTCTCAAATTTCTTACAAAACGCGTCCCACCCCTCTTTTGTAGTAGTCTTGTCACTCACGTACTGAAGCTGCGGGTTGGAGATGGTGTTAACAAGTGACCTGTAGTAGTCTTCCACTCCTCATATGTCGCTGTTGTAGTTGTAGATGAACTTGCATCTGTTGCACCTTTTTACAGCGTCTTCCCCGCCACCACCTACGTTGCGGTGATGCCTTTTGCCTCTGGAGACGGAGCGCTCTCGTCGCCGCTCACCACCTCCCACAAGCCCCTCTCCTCCAAAAGGAGGCGGGTACGGATCTTCCAAAGCGTGAAGTTGGCACGTCCTTCTAGCCTCTCCAAGGGCTGGACTGCAGTGACCATGCCTGCTACTGCCATTTTGAGCTTTGGTGATGCTCAACGCTGCCCTTGGGTGGCAGCGCTACCCCAGCTTTTATTGCTACTTCTGCCATAAATCTGTCTGACAGAAAATCGACTTTAGATGCTAGCCGACTGAGAATTTCAAATGACTAAGCCCACCACTTGAAAGTTCAGCTCAAAACCTTTCCGATCGACCCATAAAACAGGGTCATCAATAGGGGAGTTTGAAAGATATGCCCTCTTGAAAACAGGATATGCTTTGGCCGACCTCGATTTGCGCATACCTCTCAATCCGACCATTGGATCTTCACGATCTTAGTCTCGTTAAAAAGTGTCTTGCAAAATTAAAGATCCGGTGGTCGATCGGCAAATTTGATCAAGGTTTGATCCTAACACGTCATTTTCAAAGTGGCAGCCTGTACTGACTGGAACTGGCAGAACTTGGCTCTGATACCAAATGTTGGATCTAGAAGAGATAGGGAGCCTTGGAGCAGCGAGCATATGGGACTGAAAAGACATCAGTTGTGCTAAAGAATGGTTATTGAATCACTCAAAATGATGGAGTACATATAGAGCTAGAGCTTGGGTAAGTCAGCCCTCTCACAAGCCACACCACTTAGCCATGGAGGCTAAGGCTCACACACTAGAGTCCATAATATCACACAAGAGAGGAAATCAGCCTATCAATCAGGCTGACCACTCACACACGACCTACAGAGCCAGAAAATGCTCTCATGGCACATTCCTAGTGGTCACATAACCCAGAATCCCATGGAGAATTGTCATGTTTCCATGGCTGGCACACAAGGATCTCACCTCACCAAAAAAGTAAGGAGAGGTATCTTTTTCCTATTCAGTGCACTCTGACAAGGCAATCAAAGAATCTAGGACCTTTTTGGATACTTCTGCCATCAGGTCTTGACCCTGGGCCTCTTGTCCTTTTTCTTTTCTCAATCTAAGGCATGGAGCCATCGTCCATGGTTACCCGGATATCGGCGGTCCATGATCCCGGAAACTTCGAAAATTCATATCTCTCAACCGTTGGATCGGCCTGAAACTTGGACTGTAGACAATTTGCCACCGGATCTTTCCAATGAAGTTGGATTGAAGATCGCAGCAGGCATCTTGTAGTTTTCTGGAACTTGTTCCTGTGGACCAGAAACTGAGCCGGATGGCTCCTTTCTCAACACTCCTGGCCATCCATGACGAACCCCTCCGGTACCTCCATGTATATTTCCTCCTCTAAGTCACCATTTAAGAATGTTGTCTTGACGTCCATGTAGTCAATCTTGAAGTCCTTTGTTGCTGCATATGAGAGGAGCATGCACACAGAGGTAAACTTTACAACGAAGACAAAGGTTTCTGTATAGTCGATACCCTCCCGTTGTGAGTAGTCCTAGGTAACCACCATTATCTTGTATTTTTCTAGGTTGCCATCTACTCCCCACTTCTTCTTGAATACCCATTTAAACTTGATCACCTTGCATCCAAATGGACGCTCAGTCAGCTTCTACGTGCCGTTATCCAGCTGAATTGTATGTCCTACTGCACGGCTTATGTCCAATCTGTTGTATGTGGTACAGCCAGAAATCTTATTTTGACATTGGCTCATTAGAGTGTACTACAACTATGACGTTCATCTGTTATGATTTGTGCAGCATCCAGAAATGGCTCCACTCACCAAGCTTATAACGTACCCTAAGAGGTTACCTGTGACCTGGTGATGGAGCATTAACGCGTGGCTGGCGTGGTACTTCTGGCACAATTGCTGCTACTGGTGGTGGTACATCGCCTTCGACTACTCCTGCTAATGAGGTTGTTGTATTTGCTTCATCAGACATGGGAGAGTAGAGTGGTTCTCCCATTGTTAGAGTAGAAGAAGATTCAGGAGAGACTTGGTCAAGAAGGGTATTTACTCCCACCACCTTGTCATCTTCTCGTTCGGCAGGCTGTTCACACATGATGTTAGTACCAATTGTCAACCGACCTGAGGCAACAGAATGGAAAACAAGGCCGACACAATGGCACTTGTCGTCCACTCCTAGTATTTTAAGTAGGTGGAGATATCACCCTCAGAATCATGGTTCCACACTAAGGAATTCATAGGAATCTTTTACTTGCACTATGTATAACACCTGGTCACTTTTGCGCGAGGAGCTGACTCCTGGGACATAGACCAACCAATGCTTCTTTAGTATCTACCTCTAGTGGACAACTATGTGAGGAGTCTCAAAGATAAGAACCGTGTTCAATGGCAGGCAACTAACAGGTTCTTATAGTCCTAGAGCCAGCCTCCAACCTAGGCGTGCAGTGNGGAGATATCACCCTCAGAATCATGGTTCCACACTAAGGAATTCATAGGAATCTTTTACTTGCACTATGTATAACACCTGGTCACTTTTGCGCGAGGAGCTGACTCCTGGGACATAGACCAACCAATGCTTCTTTAGTATCTACCTCTAGTGGACAACTATGTGAGGAGTCTCAAAGATAAGAACCGTGTTCAATGGCAGGCAACTAACAGGTTCTTATAGTCCTAGAGCCAGCCTCCAACCTAGGCGTGCAGTGGCTCCTTGGATGAGCTACTTTGGGGGCAATCTGGATTGCATTATGCCCCCTGCTTACATGGCACTCCTTGTGACTGCCAAGTGGTACGAGCCACCAGGTAGGACCTTGGAATGTTCTAAGATATCTCTCAGAACCATCTTATCCCCCTTTTGTTCATAAAAGAAAGTAGTCATTGAGCTAGGATTTGACCCATTGACCTCTCGCTCCAGAGATTAACTCTGGAACATCTAAGTCAGAAGGAGATGTACTAGGTAGTGTCTGCTAGCTATACTATCCTGTTTAGACCAAGGGGACTTGCTCCAAAGGAGCAGTGCATGTTTTGTCTATCAAGACCAGACTTAGGTAACTTAATCTAAAGGAGCAGTGCATGCCTAGTCCGTCCTGTGCCTCTCCAAATATTAGCTGTGGAAAAGGGACATATCAAGTCACCAATGATGTTGCTTTTCTTGAAGACAACAACCCTGGAGATGATGACGTGACCTGTATCCCTCTCGTAGGGACGATAGGCCTTGCTTGTCATGTCATAGCCGATTATCAGCATCTGCACACTCTTTGCATCACTCTTCTGTCGCTTCTCTTTTGGCACATGAATGTGTACCAAGCTGTTAAATGCGTGAAGATGACACATGCTCGGCTTGATGCCTAACCAGGCCTCGTACGACATCATCTGCTACAGGACCTTAGTTGGATTGGGGTTCTTGATGTAGACTATAGTGCTCATGGCTTTGGCCACAAAGTCATAAGTCAGTCAAGCCACGTATAGCATGGAGCGTGCCGACTCCACAACGATGCGGTTGGCTCATTCTACTATACCATTGTATTGTGGCAAGTGTGGCATTGTAAGCTACACCTTGATGCCAGTTGCTGCAAGATAGTCCTGAAAGTCCTTGCTCAGGTACTCTCCACCAAGGTCGTTACATAATACCTTGATTTTCTTGCCGATCCGGTTCTACACCATTGCCTTGAACTCATTGAACCAGTAAAGCACTGGTCCTTGGAAGCAAGGAAGTACACATCAGTGTAACGGCTGAAATCATCAGGAAACATAAGGAAGTACATAGAGCCTCTAAAACTCTGGGTCTGTATTTGGCCTATACAAATCTGTGTTGACCAGCTCCAGTATCTCCTTTGTACGTTCTCCTAATCCATAGAATGCCTCACGGTATTGCTTCCCCTCCAAACAGCCGATGCATAACTGTTTCTCAAAGTTGGAGATGGTGGGTAAGTCATGTACCATTTGCTTTGCTTGAAGCTACTGCAAGGCACACATACCGATGTGGCCATAGCGCGCATGCCAGATCTCACGATCTATTACCTACTCCACTGCTACAGGACTCTACTCACGTGGGATCTTAGTGGCCATTGATCTTAGTTGCAGGCGGTACATGTCGTCCTCCTCCACCGACCTGGCCAACTCCTCTCTAGTTTCCGTGTCCAGGGTATAGCCATAGTCATCGTCTAAGACGCACAATCATGTCTTGGTTAGAGAGGAGACGAAGAGGAGGTTGAATGTAGTATCAGGTACATACAACACGCCATGAAACACTCCCACTTCAATGCCATATGGGATGTCCAACCACATATCTATAATCCCAATCCCCTCAGCATGTACCATCTGATTATCACTCAAAACAATCCGTCGGGAGGGGGAGGAATGGAGAGCAGCTACGTAAACCACTCCTTGTGGTATGTCAGGCTCTTGTTACATCGTGAGTCTTTGTACCATGCCAGATCTACCTTCTCCATTTGCGACCTATCTGACTTCGTCATAAAGAGGCGGTCGCGTACCTCCTTGGCCATATTCATATTGCCAAAGTGACACACATCAGTCTGGTTCTGTTCCTGCTGCAAACGCTACTATGGAGACTACTTCTTTTACTAATACTACTGTTTCTGCTCCTTTCGATTCCTCTTGAACTTCATGCACTATTTCTTGTAGTGTCCCTCTTTCTAGCAGTAGTGGCACTTGTCCTTTTTGTTATCTCTCTTCTGCGCAAATTGTTATAACCGCTGCAAGTTGCATGAGCTCATGGTAACAAAAGCTGGTATACTAAAGCCATCACCATTGCGCTTTCTTGCATTGCATCGTAATTCCACTTGGACTCCAATGTCTATCGTACCGTGTTGTAGCTGGTTGGGAGTCTCCTCAGTAAGAGGAGGATGAAGCTCGTCTCTTCCTGAGGATTGCCGACTGCTCTTAGCTCCTTTACAAGCTCCTTTGCCCTGTCCAGGTACGCCTCCATCCTTTTAGCATCGTGCATTTTGAGTGCCAGTATCTTCTCCTTCAAAAGCATGAGGAATGTAGGATCCTTGCTCTCATACGTCTTGTACAACATGTACCACCCCTCTTACAAGTTGGAGATGGTATTCACAAGCAACCTATAGGCCTATCTATCGTTCTCTTTCCACTTCTCATACGCCACTAGTGTAGCTGCAAATGAACCTGTACCAGGTATACCCTTATATGGCCTCATCTCCACCACCACCTGTACAACAGAGATGCCTATTCCTTGAGGATCTGGAGCTGACTCGTTGCTGCGACCCTTCTCCCACAAGTCCCTCTCCTCAAAACGGAGATGGGTATGGATCTTCCAAAACGTGAAATTGACGGATCTCTCCAGTCTCTCCAAATGTTGGACTGCTCTCACAACGCTTGCTACTATTTTGAGCATTGGTGATGCTCACCACTACCCTTGGGTGGTGGCGGTACTCCTACTTCTGAAGATGTTTGTACCAGAAATCTTTCTAATAGAAAATGGACTGTAGATGCCAGTAGACTGGGAATTTGGAACAAATGAGTCCACCAATTCAGATCATTGCATAAAACAGGCTTATCAATGGGGGATTTTGAAAGATATGCCACGTTGAAAACAAGGTATGCTTCTGCTGCTACTCCAACTCAGATCAGCCAGCTTGTAAACAGTGTTTCTCCTAAAGAGATCAATGGAATGCAAATATTCTTCCAATAATGGAGGCTTAGGAAATATACTACAATTGTCATATGCCATTTTTGAAATTTGACGTAGAAACGAGAGAATTATGTTTATTACAAACCAACAGTCTTACTCAGAGAGAAGAGTGTAGCCTTGGCTGACCTTGTTTTGAGCATAAGTCTCAATCCGACTATTAGATCTTCACGATCTTGCACTCATTAGAAAACTTGTCTTGTGAACTTGAAGATCGAGTAAAATTCAGTCACTATTTGACCCTAACTCGTCATTCTCAAAGTGATGGCTAGTACTTGCTGAAAGTGGCAAAGCTTGGCTTTGATACTAATTATAGGAATTGCACGAGAGAGGGAGTCTTGGAGCAGTGAGCATGTAGAACTTAAAGTCCTACATGGTTGTGCTGAACAATGGTTGAATCAGTAAAAATGATAGAGTATATATAAAGCTAGAGATTGGGTAAGTCAGCCCTCTCACAAGCCACACCACATAGCCATGGAGGCTAAGGCTCATATAGTAGAGTCTACAATGTCACAAAAGAGAGGAAATCAGCCTAGTAAATAGGCTAACCAGTGACACACGACCTAGAGAGCTAGAGAATACTCTCATGGCTCACTCCTAGTGGTCACATAGTCCACAATCACATGGAGAATCGCCATGTGTCCATGGCTAGTACATAAGGATCTCACAGAACTTAAAAAGTAAGGAGGTATTTTTATTCAAGTCAGCATACTCCGACAAGGCAATCCTAAGACCAAGGACCTTTTTGGATATTTCTCCCATCAGGTCTTGTGCCTGGACCTCTTGCCCTTTTCTTTTTCTCAAGCCAAGGCATGGAGCCGTTATCCATGGTCACCCAGACATCGGTGATCTATGACCACGGAAACTATGAAAAATCATATCTCAAAATCAGACTGTTGGATTGGCCTGAAACTTGGACCGTAGATAATTTTCTACCAGATACTTCCAATGGTGAATTCCGATTGACGAACGGGACAGGAATCTGATAGTTTCCTGTTACTTACTCCTGTGGACCTGAAACTTAGTCGGATGGCCCATTTCCAAAGAATCTTCATACTTTTGGCAGCTTGGTACATATGCACGTGCCGAAGGAGAAGCGGCAGAAGTGGAACACAAAGAGCGTGGAGATGCTTATGATCGGCTATGACATGATAAGCAAGACCTATTGCCTCTACGAGAGGGATACATGCCATGTCATCATCTCCAGGGATGTGATCTTCAATGAAAATAACATTATTAGTACCAATATCATCTGTAGAGAGGCGGCAGAATCAGCAGCTAACGAAGCAATTAGAGCAGACACTCTCCTATATCCCATATCTCTTGATGCTTCCTCTACTATGACAGTGGGAAAATCACTCTACTCTTCCATGTCTGATGCAGTAAGTGGGTATTCAAGAAGAAGCGAGAAGCAGATGGTAACCTGGAAAAGTACAAGACAAGGCTGGTTACCAAGGGTTACATATAGCAGAAAGGCATCATCTACATAGAAACCATTACCCCTGTTAGAAAATTATCTTAGAACTAGAGGAGAGAAGTAGCCTTGGTGCACCGAGCATGTGGGACTGAAAGGGCATCAGTTGTGCTGAAGAATGGTTATTGAATCACTCAAAATGATGGGGTACATATAGAACTAGAGCTTGGGTAAGTCAGTGTTGATCTGATATGCTCCTCATCCATCGCTGACTTTTGGATAGGCACAGGACAGACAAGGCATGCACTGCTCCCTTGGAATAAGTCTCCTAAGTCTAGTCCCGATAGACAAGGCATACACTGCTCCTTTGGAGCAAGTCCCCTTGGTCTAAACTGGATAGTATAGCCAGCAAACACTACCTAGGACAACTCCTTGTGGCTTTGACGTTCCAGAGTTAGTCTTTGGAGCGAGAGGTCATTGGGTCAAATCCCAATCCAGTGACTAATTTTCTTTGTGACCAAAAGGGGGACATGAAGGTTCTAAGAGGCATTTTAGAACATTCCAAGGTCCTTCCTGGTCGTTGGAACCACTTGGCGGTCACAGGGAGTGCCATGTAGGCAGGGAGGATGACGTAATCCAGTTTTCCCCCAAAGTGGCTCATCCAAGGAGCCACTGTGTGCCTAGGCTAGAGGCTGGCTCTAGGACTATAAGAATCTGTTTGTTGCCTGTCATTGAGTACAGTTCTTACCTTTGAGACTCCGCATAGATTTGTCCACCAAAGGCAGACACTAAAGAAGCATTGGTTGGTCTAAGCCCAAGGAGTTAGCTTCGCATACGAAAGTGACCAGGTGCTAAGGACACAGTGCAAGGAAGTGATTCCTATGAACTACTCAGCGCGGAACCTTGGCTCTGAGTGTGATATCACCTCTTGGTTGCAATACCAAGAGCGGTCGGCGGGAACCATTGTGTCGGAACCCGTTTTCTAGACCGTCGCCTCAGGCAGGTTGACTAGTTGTAAGGCACGCTTTTGCACTCTCTCGCCCTCTTCGTCTTGCAGTACGCATCAGCTCCATCAACTCCATCAGCTCCATCTACTCCATCTGCTCCATCTACTCCATCAGCTCCAACAGCGGGTGCTGGCACTTAGTGAACAAGGGCCAAGGATAAGCTCTATCCTTGGAGGTATGACCCTTGGACTCTAACCAGGATAAGCTCTACCCTTGGAGGCACGACCCTGGATTCACTAGTGTGCGTTCTTCTCTGTTTGCAGGTGATCAACGGCTAAGGGGTAAGCAACGGATTTGCACCACCTAAACCAGTAGCAAACAACAGCCTACATCAGCCATAACGAAGCAGAGAAGCAGAGAAGCAGAGAAGCAGTATGACGACACCCACGACGCTCACTCTTGAGCAGGTCAACAGTGGGATGTCTAAGTTCACAGGGACAGGTTTTTCCTTGTGGAAATGGCAATTTGAGATTGTCATGAGGGTGCGTGTCTACTTGAAGATGTTCCTTGTAGAAGAGGTTGAACCTCCAAAAACAGATACTGGATATGAAGCGTGGAGTGTCAAAAACGACATGGCACTTGCGATTCTTGTGACATCAATGCATGAGTCACAGCATCTCCACCTCCAAGGTATCACACATGCATCAAAGGCTTATGAGAAGCTCGCACGTGTACACCAATCAATGGCTCTTTCAAATCGCCTCTTCATCCTTCAAAAACTGATTTCGACGAGGGTGAGCGAGGGAGAGTCTATTCCAGATTTCCTACTGCAGTTTGAAGGACTGCTATAGCAAGTGACCCAAATGAATTGGGAAATCGATACCAACATGCAAGCCATGATCCTCCTCGTGGCGCTATCTGAAAGCAGGGGACCTCTGATCACAGTTTTTGGCGGTTGGAAGGAGGAGGATTTGATGTATGAGGCAGTGTCCGAGTATGTACGCAATGAGGCCATGCGTCGCAGCGGTAGTGAGGCTAACATTTCAGCCTATGCTGCACAGTATGGTGGTCCTGACAACAACTCTTCTGGTCAGAGTAGCTGCGGAAGCAGAAGTAGTGGAGGAAAGGGTAATGGTGGCGGTGGAAAGGGTTCAAAGCGTCCTGGGAAGTGCCCTAATTGTGGCAAGCCTGGGCATTGGACACGGGAGTGTAGGGCTCCCAAGAAGGAAGATGAAGATCATGGTAGTAGATATGAGGGCAAAGGAAAGGGTAAGAAGGAGTTGACGAACATGATGGCTGAGAGCGTGCCGGCAACCAAGGGAGCGACACTGCTCAAGCCTGGTGCCTACGGGCTTGACTTTGGCACGAACCACCTCTCTTCAAGGGAGAAGGATGGATTCATCTCCATTGGGGATACTGAACGTCGTTTCAGGTGTGCCAACGGCAGCCTTGTCCATGCACAAGACGAGGGAGATAAATTGATCAGCATCAACGTGAACTGTGCTGAAAAAGACTTGAAGCTGGAGAACATCGTCTACATGCCGTCTTTTGTGGCAAACCTCTTATCAGTGTCCAAAATCACGGACCAGGACATGACGGTCGTCTTCGCAGAGGAGGAGGTCGTGATTTTCAAGAACAAGGACATCAAGATCTCCTATCCCAAGGAGAGTCTTGTCGCACAGGTCCCAAGAGTTGATGGACTCTACGTGCTGCAGACCAAACCCCTTGAAAGTAAAAATGAGGAATATGCGGCGGTTGAAGAGCCCAAGTCTCCAAAGCCTGCTGTTGCACTACAAGCCGTCACCACGGCGGCCAACTCCACCAACACAGATGTTGAGCTGTGGCACAGGCGGTTTGGCCATGTAGCCGACAGCACACTGCAAGCTATGCAGCAGCATGAAGTGGTTCATGCGACGGAGGGATGCAAGGCCAAGGATGAGGGAAAGTACAAGAAGCTGTGTGAGCCATACCTCCAAGGCAAAGCAAAGAGATAGCCCTTTGAGCGTAATGGACAACGTGCGGCAGCAATCTTGGACCTGATTCCCTCTGATGTCTGCGGACCATTCCGTACTCCTTCGAACGGAAGTAGCCAGTATTTCTTGACCTTCATCGATGACCACAGTCGCAAGATATGGATCTACTTCCTGAAGATAAAGGGAGAGGTCAAGGAGAAGCTGCAAGAGTTTGTCGCGATAGTAGAGCGACAGACAAGCAAGAAGGTCAAGGTACTGCGCACATATAATGGTGGTGAGTACAAGGTGTGCAAAGGCTGATTGAACCAACACGGCATCAACCACTAGACCACCACGCCTTACACCCCCCACAGTAGTGGCGTTGCTGAGCTGATGAACCAGACAATCCTCGGCATGACACGAAGCATGCTCTTTGATACTAAACTCCCACCTCACTTCTGGGCTGAAGCTGCATGAACTGCTTGCTACCTTGTGAATCTCACTCCGGCAGCCGCGCTTGGAAGGCATGGTAAGAAGCAGCTCAAGACACCACAGGAGGCTTGGTCACGGAAGAAGCCAGACAGACGCCTCAAGTGTGAGACGTCTGCCTCACACTTGAGGGTCTTTCGCTCTACTACCTGGGCAAAGATCCAAGCAGGAGAAGGAAGTGGCAAGCTGGATGCACGTGCTCGCAAGTGCGTAATGATCGAATACAACACTGCACGCAAGACATACGGGCTGTGGGACCAAGCGGCTGGAAAGCTTATCAGGAGCCGAGATGTCGAATTTGAAGAAACGACCCTCTGTAGGGGAGAGTTGCTGGATCCTGTCCATGCTCCCAAATCAGGAGAGTGGATTGTGTTCCTCGAGTCAGGTGATCAGGCACCTGAGAACTAGCAGATGGTGCCAATGAAGGATGATGCTGCAGGGAGGGTGGCTGTGCAGGCTGACACAACGACAGACTGTGACACTGAGTCTGAGTTGTCCGAGGCCTCTAAGTCAAACTCTGAGGCCGGTGGCTCTTCCTAAAACACATCACTAGCAGTGTAGGAGCAACAGAAGCAACTAAGCCTTAAAGCACCACCAGCAACACTCGGGCGTACTACGCGCCAGAAGAAATCTCCGCCCAAGTACGATGCTGAGAGTGTGGAATGGACTGGACTCAGCTGGTCATGCTTGGCTCAGGGAGAGCTTGTGACCGTAACAGAGGCTATGACTAGCCAGATGCGGCCAAGTGGAAGGAGGCAATGGATAGGGAACTCGCATCCATAGAGAGGAACGGAACATGGGTTCTGGTAGATAGGCCCCCACATGCGCACGTGGTGGGGTCAAAGTGGGTACTCCGGAAAATTTTCAAGTATGATGGTACTATCGACAAGTACAAGGCAAGAGTGTTGGGAAAGGAGCTGTCCGGCTCAGCTTCAGGTCCACAGGAGCAAGTTCCAGAAAACTTCCCGATGCTTGCTCCGATCATCAATCCGTCATCACCATTGGAAAGATCAGGTGGCAAATTATCTACAGTCCAAGTTTCAGGCCGATCCAACAGTCGGATTGGGAGATATGAACTTTCGAACTTTCAGGGGTCATGGACCGCCGATGTCTGGGTGGCCATGGGTGATAGCTCCATGCCTTAGCCTGAGAAAAAGAAAAAGTCAAGAGGTCCAGGGTCAAGACCTGATGGGAGAAATATCCAAAAAGGTCCTTGGTCTTAGGATTGCCTTGTTTGAGTGTGCTGACTAGGATAAAGGTACCTCTCCTTACTTTTTAGGTGAGGTGAGATCCTTGTAAGCTAGCCATGGACTCATGGCGATTCTCCATGGGATTGTGGGCAATGTGACCACTAGGAGTGTGCCATGAGAGCATTCTCTAGCTCTCTAAGTCGTGTGTGAGTGGTCAGCCTGATTGCTAGGCTGATTTCCTCCCTTGTGTGAGATTGTGGACTCTAGTGTGTGAGCCTTAGCCTCCATGGCTAAATGGTGTGGCTTGTGAGAGGGCTGACTTGCCAAAGCTCTAGCTCTATATGTACTCCATCATTTTGAGTGATTCAACAACCATTCTTCAGCACAAGTGATGCCCTTTATGTCCCACATGCTCACTGCTCCAAGGCTCCCTCTCTCCTCGAGATCCAACGAAGAGTTGTGGTGAAGGGGTTTTCCCACCGTGCAGGCTCAGAGTACGAGACCTTCGCGCCTCACGTCACCTTTACCTCCATCAGAACCATGTTGGACATCACTGCTGTAAATATTCTAGAGGTCCACGAGATGGATGTCAAAACAGCTTTCCTCTACGGGGAGCTAGACAAAGAAGTGCTGATGGAAGTGCTCGAGGGAGTGAAAGCTCCAGAGGGCAAGGTTTGCAAACTGGTAAAGGCACTCTACGGGCTGAAACAGACCCCAAGGATGTGGTACAAGGAGATGGACGGCTTCATGGTCGGGCTCACCTTAACGCACTGCCAGAACAACCTTAGTGTCTATTTGCGGGAGGATGAGCAAGGCTTGATGCTGGTTGCACTGTACGTGGATGACCTGATCATCTTCTCAACATCAGTGGAGCTATTGAACAAGCTGAAGACAGATCTCAGCAACAGGTTCAAGATGAAGGACATGGGTCCGCTCGAGTTCTACCTCGGGATAGCCATCCACCGCAATCGAGCAGCAGACACCATCGAGCTGAATCAGACCAAGTACATCATGGAGGTCCTCAAGTACTACAACATGGAGGACTGCAAGCCCATCAGCACACCCATGACAACAGACATCAAGTTCTCCTCTTCCATGAACTCTAGTACGGAAGCAAAATAGCGTGAGATGGAGAACATTCCCTACCAGTCTGCTGTTGGCAGCCTCATGTACGTCATGGTGGGAATACGCCCTGATATGTTCTATGTTATAGGACAAGTGATCAGGTTTATGGCCAATCTAGGACCACAGCACTTGCAAGCAGTCAAGCGCATCGTGCGCTATCTACAGAAGACACGACACATGGAACTCCAGTTTGGAGGCCAAGAGAGATCTGACTCGCTACGGCTGGTGTACTACACAGACGCCGACTGGTGAGGAAGAATCGATGATAAAAAGTCCACCTCGGGCTTTGTGTGCTTCCTAAACGGTGGTGCAGTCTCCTGGATAAGCAGAAAGCAAGACTGTGTCACCTTCGTTACCACTAAGGCAGAGTACATCGCTCTTTCAGAAGCATGGAAGGAGATACAGTGGCTACACAATTTGCTTGCCGAGATGAAAGTGCCACAAACTGAAGATACAGAGGTCCGCATCGATAGCAAGAGTACCATGAAAAGAGCACAAGATGACGTCATCTCCTGGCGGACCAAGCAAATCGACATAGGGTACCACTACTCACGCGACCTGGTCGCAAAGGAGATCGTGGATCTAGAATAAGTGGAGACCTAGAAGATGCTTGCATATTGCATGAAAAAGGCGCTAGACAGCAAATTGCACTCTGCAGGTACTTGAGGCATCGGTATGATCAACGCAATGGACGAAGACTGAGGCCAACACTGCTGGAGAGAAGAGAGATCTCACAGCTAATGGACAGAGGTTCAAGGGAGAGTTTGTTGACCTGATATGCTCCTTGTCCATCGCTGACATTTGGAAAGGCACAGGACAGACTAGGCATGCACTGCTCCCTTGGAGTAAGTCCCCTATGTCTGGTCCTAATACACAAGGNGTACTTGAGGCATCGGTATGATCAACGCAATGGACGAAGACTGAGGCCAACACTGCTGGAGAGAAGAGAGATCTCACAGCTAATGGACAGAGGTTCAAGGGAGAGTTTGTTGACCTGATATGCTCCTTGTCCATCGCTGACATTTGGAAAGGCACAGGACAGACTAGGCATGCACTGCTCCCTTGGAGTAAGTCCCCTATGTCTGGTCCTAATACACAAGGCATGCACTGCTCCTTTGGAGCAAGTCCCCTTGGTCTAAACTGGATAGTATAGCCAGCAAATACTTCCTAGGACAACTCCTTGTGGCTTAGACGTTCCAGAGATAGTCTCTGGAGCAAGAGGTCACTGGGTCAAATTCCTAGCCCAGTGACAAATTTTCTTTTTGACCAAAAGGGGGACACGAAGGTTCTGAGAGGCATCTTAGAACATTCCAAGGTCCTTCCTGGTGGCTGGCACCACTTGGCGGTCACAAGGAGTGCCATGTAGGCAGGCGGGATGACAGAATCCAGAATGCCCCCAAATTGGTTCATCCAAGGAGCCACTCCGTGCCTAGGCTAGAGGCTGGCTCTAGGACTACAAGAACTTGTCAGTTGCCTGTCATTGAGTACAGTTCTTACCTTTGAGACTCTTCACAGAGTTGTCCACTAGAGGCAGACACTAAAGAAGCATTGGTTGGTCTAAGTCCTAGGAGTTAGCTCCTCGTGCGAAAATGACCAGGTCCTAAGGACACAGTACAAGGAAATGATTCCTATGAATTGATCAGTATAGAACCTTGGCTCTGAGGCTCATATCACCTCTTGGTTGCGGAACCCATTCTAGACTGTTGCCTCGAGCAGGTTGACATTCAGCTCTCTCACAAGCCACACCACTTAGCCATGGAGGCTAAAGCTCACGTTCTAGAATCCATAATCTCACACAAGAGAGGAAATCAGCCTAGCAATCAGGCTGACCACTCACACACAATCTAGAGAGCTAGAAAGTGCTCTCATGGCACACTCCTAGTAGTCATATAATCCACAATCCCATGGAGAATCGCCATGTATCCATGGCTAGTACACAATGATCTCACCTCCATGATCTAAAAAGTAAGGAGTGATACTTTTTTCCTAGTCACCACACTCTGACAAGGCAATCCAAGAATCTAGGATCTTTTGAATATTTTTCCCATCAGGTCTTGAGCTTGGACCTCTTTTCTTTTTTCTTTTCTCAGGCTAAGGCATGGAGCTATCGCCCATGGTCACCCACGCACCGGCGGTCCATGACCCCTGAAACTTTGAAAATTCATATCTCTCAATCCAACTGTTGGATCGGCCTGAAACGTGGACCGTAGACAATTCACCACCTTGATCTTTCCAATGGTGAAGTTGGATCAATGATCAGAGAAGGAATCTGGTCGTTTCCTGGAACTTGCTGTTGTGGACCTGAGACTAAGCCGGATGGCTCCTTTTCCAACAATCTCCCACTTTACTGTAGTCACAGTGGACTAAGTCCACATGCCTTCATGAAAATCTGCTCTTTCTCATAGCTCACTGGCTTGGTACAAAAATCAGCAACCTGCTTGCTGGTCAGAGTAAATTATAGCTTGATAGCACCCTCCTATCCCATGTACCTAATGAAGTGATATGCGATCTCAATGTGCTTGGTGTTGGAAATGGAGGAGAGAGGGAGCCTTGGAGCAGCGAGCATGTGTGATTGGAAGGGCATCACTTGTGCTGAAGAATGGTTGTTCAATCACTCAAAATGATGGAGTACATATAGAGCTAGAGCTTGGGCAAGTCAGGCCTCTCACAAGCCACACCACTTAGCCATGGAGGCTAAGGCTCACACACTAGAATCCATAATCTCACACAAGGGAGGAAATCAGCCTAGCAATCAGGCAGACCACTCACACACGACCTAGAGAGCTAGAGAATGCTCTCATGGCACACTCCTAGTGGTCACATAACCCACAAACCCATGGAGAATCGCCATGTGTCCATGNCTAGCACACAAGGATCTCACCTCACCTAAAAAGTAAGGAGAGGTACCTTTATCCTAGTCAGCACACTCTGACAAGGCAATCCTAAGACCAAGGACCTTTTTGGATATTTCTCCCATCAGGTCTTGACCCTAGACCTCTTGCCTTTTTCTTTTCTCAGGCTAAGGCATGGAGCCATCACCCATGCCCACCCACACATCGACGGTCCATGACCCCCGAAACGTCGAAAATTCATATCTCCCAATCCGACCGTTGGATCGGCCTCAAACTTGGACCGTAGACATTTTGCCACATGATCTTTCCAATGGTGAAGTCGGATTGGCGATCGGAGCACGCACCTGGTGCTTTCCTGGAACTTGCTCCTGTGGACCTGAAATTGAGCCGGATGGCTCCCTTTCCAACAATCTCCCACTTTGCCGCAGTCAGAGTGGGCTGAGTCCACATGCCTTCATGCAGAACCGCTGCTTCTCACGGGTCACTGGCTTGGTGCAGAAATCAGCAACCTGCTTGCTCGTTGGAGTAAACTCCAACTTGATAGTACCCTCCTGCACCATGTGCCTGATGAAGTGATATGCGATGTCAATGTGCTTGGTGCGTGCATGGTGCTCGGGATTCGTGGCGAGTGCGATTGCGCTCTGGTTGTCGACGCGCACAGGAACTGGAACTGCTGCACTCCCACTCATCTCTGCCATGAGACGTTGGAGCCAAACTGCTTCCTTGGCTCCAAAGCTGAGAGATACGTACTCAGCTTCTGTACTCGAGGTGGCCACGACCACCTGCCGCTTGCTGCACCAGCTGATGGCTCCACCATTCATGAGGAACACATGACCAGAGATGGACTTGCGGTCCTCAGGGTTTGAAGCCCAATCTGCGTCTGTGTAGCCGATGATGCTGTTGTCATTGCCGTTGTAGGTGATGCCAATATTGATGGTTCCAGCAAGGTAGCGGAAGATCCGCTTCACTGCCTTCTGGTGCTCCGGTCCGGGATTAGCCATGTGCTGGCTCACAGCGCTCACAGCCTGTGCGAGGTCCGGCCTGGTTGCCACCATCAGGTACATGAGACTGC
>SZWC01003528.1:148839-173937 GCA_023375785.1 Penium margaritaceum
CCAGCTCCTTGGCCCTGTCCAGATACGCCTCCATCCCTTCACCACCCTGCATTTTCAGCGCCATCATCTTTTCATCCAAAAGCATGAGGAATGCAGGATCTTTGCTCTCATACTTCTTGCACAATGTGTCCCACCCCTCCTTTGCAGTAGCCTTGTAACTCACGTACTGAAGATGCGGGTTGGAGATGGTGTTGACAAGCAACCTATAGGCCTGCCTGTCCTTCTTCTTCCACTCCTCATACGTCGCTGGTACAGCTGCAGAAGAACCCGCATCAGCTGCATCCTTTTGCGGCGTCTTCCCCGCCACCACCTGCGCTGCGGTGATGCCTTTTGCCTGTGGAACTGGAGCCGGCTCGTCGCCGCTCACCACCTCCCACAAGCCCCTCTCCTCCAAAAGAAGGCGGGTACAGATCTTCCAAAACGTGAAGTTGGCGCATCCCTCCAGCCTCTCCAAAGGCTGGGCTGCTGTCACAACGCCAGCTGCTGCCATTTTGAGCCTTGGTGATGCTCAGCGCTGCCCTTGGATGGCGGCGCTACCCCTGCTTCTGCTGCTGCTTCTGCCAGAAATCTGTNTGGACTGTAGATGCCAGCAGACTGGGAATTTTAAAAAACTGAGCCCACCACTGGAAAATTCAGCTCAAAACCTTTCAGATCGACCCATAAAACAGGGTCATCAACAGGGGATTTCAAAAGATATGCCCTCTTGAAAACAGGGTATGCTTCTGCTCCTACTCCAACTCAGGCCAGCCAGCTTGTAAACGGCGTTTCTCCCAAACGGATCAATGGAATGCAAATATTTTTGCACCAATGGAAAGCTTAGAAAAAATACTACAATTCGCATGTGCCACTTTTTAAATTTGACAAAGAAACGAGAGAGTTATGGTCATCACAAGGCGACAGTCTTCCTCATAGAGAAGAGTGTAGCCCTGGCCGACCTTGTTTTGAGCATAACTCTCAATCCGACCGTTGGATCTTCGCGATCTTGGGCTCGTTGGAAAGCTTGTCTCCTGAACTTGAAGATACAGTGGTCCATCATCACATTTGGTGAAGGTTTCAGCCCAACCCGTCACTCTCAAAGTGACGGCCTGTGCTGGCTAAAAGTGGCAGAACTTGGCTCTGATACCAAATGTTGGAAATGGAGGAGAGAGGGAGCCTTGGAGCAGCGAGCATGTGTGATTGGAAGGGCATCACTTGTGCTGAAGAATGGTTGTTCAATCACTCAAAATGATGGAGTACATATAGAGCTAGAGCTTGGGCAAGTCAGCCCTCTCACAAGCCACACCACTTAGCCATGGAGGCTAAGGCTCACACACTAGAATCCATAATCTCACACAAGGGAGGAAATCAGCCTAGCAATCAGGCTGACCACTCACACACGACCTAGAGAGCTAGAGAATGCTCTCATGGCACACTNTGTCCATGGCTAGCACACAAGGATCTCACCTCACCTAAAAAGTAAGGAGAGGTACCTTTATCCTAGTCAGCACACTCTGACAAGGCAATCCTAAGACCAAGGACCTTTTTGGATATTTCTCCCATCAGGTCTTGACCCTGGACCTCTTGCCTTTTTCTTTTCTCAGGCTAAGGCATGGAGCCATCACCCATGCCCACCCAGACATCGACGGTCCATGACCCCCGAAACTTCGAAAATTCATATCTCCCAATCCGACCGTTGGATCGGCCTCAAACTTGGACCGTATACATTTCGCCACATGATCTTTCCAATGGTGAAGTTGGATTGGCGATCGGAGCAGGCATCTGGTACTTTCCTGGAACTTGCTCCTGTGGACCTGAAATTGAGCCGGATGGCTCCCTTTCCAACACTTGGTACGTGCATGGTACTCAGGATTCTTGGCGAGTGCAATTGCACTCTGGTTGTCGATACGTAGAGGAACTAAAACTACTGCAATTCTACTCATCTCCGCCATGAGACGCTGGAGCCAAACTGCTTCCTTGGCTCCAAAGCTGAGAGAGACGTACTCAGTTTCTGTGCTTTAGGTGGCCACGACCACCTGCCGCTTGCTGCACCAGCTGATGGCACCTCCATTCATGAGAGACACATGTCCGGAGATGGACTTGCGATCCTCAGGATTTGAAGCCCAATCTGCATCTGTATAGCCAGTGCTGTTGTTGTTGCCGTTGTAGGTGATGCAATTGTTCATGGTTCCAGCAAGGTAGCGAAAGATCCGCTTCACTGCCTTTTGGTACTCAGGTCTGAGGTTCGCCATGTGCTGGCTCATAGTGCTCAGAGCGTGAGCGAGGTCCGGCCTGGTTATGACCAGGCCGCCATGAGACTACCGACTGTGCTCTAGTACTTCTGCTGCTCAACTGCATCCGCTTTTCCATTGAAGCTCACGAGGTACTATTGCGTCTCAAGAGGCGTGCCGATGGATTTTGCCTCTGTCATGCCGAACCACTACAAAACATCCTTGATATAGCGGCTCTGATGTAGTAAGAGAGAGTGTGATTTGTAGTCATGCGTGATCTGGATTCCGAGGAAGTATGACGCCTCCCCGAGATCAGACATCTAGAAGCGCTCCTGCATGACCTCCTTGAACTCCTGCAATGTAGACATGCCGTTGGAAAGGAGGAACATGTCATCCGCATAGACAATGATCATGAGGATCTCATATCCATGTTGCCCATAATAGATATTGTAGTCACACTCGCTGCGTTCGAATCCCATGCATTGTAGCGCCATATCCAATTTCTGGTTCCAAGCACGCGACACTTGCTTGAAGCCATTAGCGACTTTTGCAGCTTGCAAACCAGGTACTCCTGGCCATCCATGACGAACCCTTCTGGTTGCTCCATGTAGATCTCCTCCTCCAAGTCACCATTCAAGAATTTCGTCTACACATCCATGTGGTGAACCTCAAAGTCCTCAACTGCTGCATAAGAGAGGAGTATGCGTACTGCGGTAAACTTTACAACAGGGGCAAAGATTTATGTTTAGTCGATTCCCACCTGCTGCTACTTTTCAAGGTTGTCATCTGCTCTCCTCTCCTTCTTGAACACCCACTTGTACTTGATCACCTTGCATCCTGGTGGATGCCCAGTCAGCTCCCACGTACCATTGTGGAGCTGCAGCTGTATCTCCTACTGCACATCTTGCGCCCAATCTACTACATCTGGTGAAACTATGGCCTCCTTGTACGACGTGGGCTCATCTGAATCTGCTACAACTACAACATTAATTTGGTCAAGTTTTCACAGCATCCATAAATGCCCACGTTCACCAGGTTTGTAGCGTATCCTGAGAGGATACCTACGACCTGGTACCGAGGCGTTAGCGGGCGGTTAGCACGGTGCTGCAGGTACAACTTGTGGTGCTTGTGGTGCTGCATCTCTTTCCTCTACTTCTGCTGATAAGGCTGTTGTATGTGCTATATCTGACATGGGAGAGTAAGGTGATTCTCCCACTATCAGAGTAGAGGAAGGATCAAGAGAGACTGGATCAGGAAAGATATCTACTCCCATTGTCTCATCAGCTGCAGAGTCTGTTGTCTCTACATAGACAATGTTGGTGCAATGACGTTGGTCTCGTTGAAGATGACATCCCTGGAGATGATGATGTGGTCTCTATCCCTCTTGTAGAGACGACATGCCTTACTTGCTATGTCATAGCCGATCATCAGCATCTGTGCACTCTTTGCGTCCCACTTCTGCCGCTTCTCCTTCAGCACGTGCATGTGTGCCAAGCTGCCAAACATACGAAGATGACCGACGCTCGGTTTCTTGCCGAACAATGCCTCGTACGACGTCATGTTATTGGACTTGGAGGAGAGAGGGAGCCTTGGAGCAGCGAGCATATAGGACTGAAAGGGCATCAGTTGTGCTCAAGAATGGTTTTTGAATCACTCAAAATGATGGAGTACATATAGAGCTGGAGCTTGGACAAGTCAGCCCTCTCACAAGCCACACCACTTAGCCATGGAGGCTAGGGCTCACAGACTAGAGTCCATAATCTCACACAAGAGAGGAAATCAGCCTAACAATCAGGCTGGTCATTCACATACGACCTAGAGAGCTAGAAAATGCTCTCATGGCACACTCCTAGTGGTCACATAACCCACAATCCCATGGAGAATTTCCATGTGTCCATGGCTAGCTCACAAGGATCTCACCTCGCCTAAAAAGTAAGGAGAGGTACCTTTTTCCTAGTCAGTACTCTGACAAGGCAATCCAAGAATCTAGGACATTTTGGATATTTCTCTCATCAGGTCTTAACCCTAGACCTCTTGTCCTTTTTCTTTTCTCAGGCTAAGACATGGAGCCATCGCCCATGGTCACCCAGACACCACCGATCCATGTCATCGGAAACTTAAAAAATTCATCTCCCAATCTAACAGTTGGATCAGCCTGAAATTTGGACTATAGATCATTTGCCACCTCATCTTTCTGATGGTGAAGTCCAATTGATGATCGGAGCAGGCACCTTGTATTTTCTTGGAATTTGCTCCTGTGGTCCTGAAACTGAGCCGGAAGGCTCCTTTCCCAACAATGTCCCACTTTGCCGCAATCAGAGTGGCCTGAGTCCACATGCCTTCATGCAGAACTGCTGCTTCTCACCGGTCACTGGCTTGGTACAGAAATCAGCGACCTGCTTGCTAGTTGGAGTAAACTCGAGCTTGATAGCACCCTCCTTGTCAACCTGCGTGACGCGACGGTCTAGAAAACGGATTCTGACACAATGGTTCCCGCCGACCGCTCTTGGTATTGCAACCAAGAGATAATATCATCCTCAGAGCCAAGGTTCCACTCTGAGCAGTTCATAGGAATCACTTCCTTGCACTGTGTCCTTAGAACCTGGTCACTTTCGCACGAGGAGCTAACTCCTGGGGCTTAGACCAACCTATGTTTCTTTAGTGTCTGCCTCTGGTGGACAACTCTGTGAGGGGTCTCAAAGGTAAGAACTCTACCGAATGACAGGCAACTGACAGCTTCTTATAGTCCTGGAGCCAGTCTCTAGCCGAGGCACGTAGTGGCTCCTTGGAGGAGCTACTTTGGGGACAATCTAGATTGTATTATGCTCCTTGCCTACATGGCACTCCCTGTGACCGCCAAGGGATGCCAGTCACCAGGAACGACCTTGGAATATCCTAAGATGTCTCTTAGAACCTTCTTGTCCCCCTTTTGGTCACAAAGAAAATTAGTCACTGGGCTGGGATTTGACCCACTTACCTCTCGCTCCAGAGACTAATTCTGGAACGTCTAAGCCACAAGGAGTTGTCCTAGGTAGTGTTTGCTAGCTATACTATCCAGTTTAGACCAAGGGGACTTCCTCCAAAGGAGCAGTGCATGCCTTGTCTATCTAGACCAGACATAGGAGACTTACTCCAAGGGAGAAGTGCATGCCTAGTCTGTCCTGTGCCTGTCCAAATGTCAGTGATGGACAAGGAGCATATCAGGTCAACAAACTCTCCCTTGCTCCTCTGTCCATTAGCTGTGAGATCTCTCCTCTCTCCAGTAATCTTGGCCTCTGTCTTCGTCAGCTACGTTGACCATGGCGATGCCTCGAGTACCTACAGAGTGCAATTCGCTGTCAAGCGCCTTCTTCATACAATCTGCAAGCATCTTCTTGGTCTCCACGTATTCCAGGTCCACGATCTCCTTCGTGACCAGGTCGCGTGAGTAGTGGTACCTGATGTCGACGTGCTTGGTTCGCCGGGAGATGACATCAGCCTGTGCCATTTTTATGGCACTCTTGTTGTCGATGCAAACCTCTATTACTTCCATTTGTGGCACTTTCATCTCGGCAAGCAAACTAAGTAGCCATTGTGTCTCCTTGCATGCTTTTGATAGAGCAATGTACTCTTCCTTAGCGGTAGAGAGGGAGACACAGTCTTGCTTTTTGCTTACCCAGGAGACTGTACCACGGTTTAGGAGGCACACAAAGCCTGAGGTAGACTTTCTGTCATCGTTTCTTCCTCCCCAGTCGGCGTCTATGTAGTGCACCAGCCGTAGTGGATCAGATGCCTCTTGGCCTCCGAACTGGAGTCCCATGTGTCGTGTCTTCTGTAGATAGCGCATGATGCACTTGACTGCTTGACAGTGCTGTGGCTCTGGATTGGTCACAAACCTGCTCACTTGTCCTATAACATAGAAAATGTCAGGGTGTATTCCCACCATGGCGTACATGAGGCTGCCAACAGCAGACTGGCAGGGAATATTATCCATCTCACGCCATTTTGCTTACGTGCTGGGACTCATGGAGGAGGAGAGCTTGATGTCTGTTGTTATGGGTATGCTGATGGACTTGCAGTCCTCCATGTTGTAGCACTTGAGGACCTCCATGATGTACTTGGTCTGGTTCAGCTCAATGGTGCCTGCTGCTCGACTACGGTGGACGGCTATCTTATGGTAGAATTCGAGCAACACATGTCCTTCATCTTGAACCTGTTGTTGAGATCTTTCTTCGTCTTGTTCAACAGCTCAACTGATGACGAGCGGATGATCAGGTCATCCACGTACAGAACAACCAGCATCAAGCCTTCCTCATCCTCCCGTACATAGACACTAGGGTCGTTCTGGTAGTGTGTGAAGGTGAGCCCGGCCATGAAGCCGTCTATCTCCTTAAACCACATCCTTGGGGCCTGTTTCAACCCGTAGAGTGCTTTTACCAGTTTCCAAATTTTGCCCTCGGGAGCTTTCACTCCCTCTGGCACTTCCATCAGTACTTCTTTGTCTTGCTTCCTGTAGAGGAAAGCTGTCTTGACATCCATCTGGTGGACCTCCAGATCTTTTGCAACAGCGATGTCCAACGTGGATCTGATTGAGGCAAAGGTGACCATAGGCACAAAATTCTCCTTGTACTCTGAGCCTACACGCTAGGAAAACCCCTTCGCCACAGCTCTTGCCTTGTACTTGTTGATAGTACCATCCTGTTTAAACTTTTTCCGGAGTACCTACTATGACTCCACCATGTGTGTGTTTGGGGGCCTGTCCACCAGAACCCATGTTCCGTTCTCTTCAATGGATGCGAGTTCGATATCCACTGTCTCTTTCCACTTGGTCGCATCTGACATGTTCATAGCCTCTGTTACGGTCACGGGCTCTCTCTGAGTCCGGTCCATTCAACACTCTCAGCATCGTACTTGGACAGAGGCTTCTTCAGGCACGTACTACGTCGGAGTGTTGCTGGTGGTGTTTCAATGCTTAGTTGCTTCTACTGCTCCTGCGTTGCTAGTGATTCGTTGTTTGAGGAAGAGCCACCGGCCTTAGAGTTTGTCTCAGAGGCCTTAGATGACTCACATTCAGTGTCAGAGTCCGTCGCTGTGTCAGCCTGCACAACCACTCTCCCTACAGTACCACCCTTCATTGGCACCATCTGCCAGTTCTTAGGTGCCTGATCACCTGACCCAAGCAACACAACCCACTCTCCTGATTTGGGAGCATGGACAGGATCCAGCGACTCTCCCTTGCCGAGGGTCCTTTCGTCAAACTCAATATCTCAGCTCCTGACGAGCTTTCCAGCTACTTGGTCCCACAGCATGTACGCCTTGTGTGCATTATTGTATCCGACCATTACACACTTGCGAGCATGTGCATCCAACTTGTTACTTCTTTCTCTTGCTTGGATCTTTGCCCAGGTAGTACAGCCAAAAATCCTCAAGTGTGAGGCATCTGGCTTCTTCCCTGACCAAGCCTCCTGTGGCGTCCTGAGCTGCTTCTCATCCTGCTTCGTACCACACCTTCCAAGCACGGGTGCCGGAGTAAGATTCACAGGGTAGCAAGCAGTTCTTGCAGATTCAGCCCAGAAGCAAGGTGGGAGTTTGGCATGGAAGAGCATGCTTTGTGTTATGCCGAGGATAGTCTGGTTCATCCGTTTGGCAATGCTTATATTCTGGAGGGTGTAAGGCATGGTGGTCTGGTGGTTGATGCCGTGTTGGCTCAACCAGCCTTTGCACGCCTCGTATTCACCACCATTGTCCGTGCGTAGTGCCTTGACCTTCTTGCTTGTCTGCCGCTCTACCATCGCGACAAACTCTTACAGCTTCTCCTTGACCTCTCCCTTTGTCTTGAGGAAGTAGATCCATATCTTGCAACTGTGGTCTTCGATGAAGGTCAAGAAATACTTGCTGCCTCCATTCGAAGGAGTGCAGAATGGTCCACACATATCAGAGTGAATCAGGTCCAAGATTACTGCCGCACATTGCCCATTACGCTCAAAGGACTTTCTCTTTGCCTTGCATTGGAGGCATGGCTCACACAGCTTCTTGGACTTTCTCTCATCCTTGGCCTTGCATCCCTCCATCCCATGAACCACTTCGTGCTACTGCATAGCTTGCAGTATGCTATCAGCCACATGGCCAAAGCGCGTGTGCCACGGCTCAACATCTGTATTGTTGGTGGAGTTGGCTGCCATGGTGATAGCCTGTGGTGCTACATCAGGCTTTGGAGATGTGGGATCTTCAACTGCTACATATCCCTCATTTATACTCTCAAGGGGCTTGGTCTATAGTACATAGAGCCCATTAACTCTCGAGACCTGTATAACAAGACTCTCCTTGGGATAGGAGATCTTGATGTCCTTGTTCTTGGCAATCATGGCCTCCTCCTCCGTGAAGACGACCATCATGTCGTGGTCCGTGATTTTGGAAACCAACATGAGGTTCGCCGTAAAAGACAGCATGTAGACGACATTCTCTAGCTTCAACTCTTGATGCTAATCAACTTATCTCCCTCACTTTGTGCATGGATAAGGCTGTCATTGGCACACCTAAAGCGACGTTCAGTGTCCATAATGGAGATGAACCCATCCTTCTCCTTTGAAGAGTGGTGGTTTGTACCAAAGTCAAGCCCGTAGGCCACACGCTTGAGTAAGTCCCTTGGTTGTCGACACACTTTCAGCCATCATGTTCATCGAATCCTTCTTACCCTTTCCTTTACCCTCATATTTATCACCATGATCTCCATCTTCCTTCTTGGGAGCCCCGTACTCCCGTGCCCAATGCCCAGGCTTGCCACAATGATGACACTTCCCAGGACGCTTTGAACCCTTTCCACCGCCACCATTGCCTTTTTCTCCTCCACCGCCACCACTTTCGCTACTACTCTGACCAGAGAGGAGTTGTTGTCACGACCACCATACTGTGCGGCATAGGCTGAAATGTTAGCCTCACTACCGCTGTGATGCATGGCCTCGTTGCCTACGTACTCGGACACTGCCTCATACGTCAAATCCTCCTCCTTCTAACCGCCAAAGACGGTGATCAGAGGTCCCCAGCTTTGAGGAAGCACCATGAGGAGGATCATGGCCTGGATGTTGGTGTCGATTTCCCAGTTCATTTGGGTCACTTATTGCAACGGTCCTTCAAACTGCAGTAGAAGGTCTGGGATTGACTCTCCCTCATCCACCCTCATCGAAATCAGCTTTTGAAGGATGAAGAGGCGATTTGCAAGAGCCGTTGATTGGTGTACATGTGCAAGATTATCAGAAGCCTTTGATGCATGTGTAATACCTTGGAGGTAGATATGTTGTGACTCATACACTGATGTCACAAGAATCACAAGTGCCATGTCGTTTTTGACAGTCCATGCTGAGCAGTTTGTAAGAATCACTTCCTTGTACTATGTCCTTAGCACCTGGTCACTTTTACGCGAGGAGCTAACTCCTGGGGCTTAGACCAACTAATGCTTCTTTAGTGTCTGCCTCTGGTGGACAACTCTGTGAGGAGTCTCAAAGGTAAGAACTGTACTCAATGACAGGCAACTGACAGATTCTTATTATCCTGGAGCCAGCCTCTAGCCTAGGCACGCAATGGCTCCTTGGAGAAGCTACTTTGGGGGCAATCTTGATTACGTCATCCCCCTTACCCACATGGCACTCCCTTTGACCGCCAAGTGGAGCCAGCTACCAGGAAGGACCGTGGAATGTTCTAAGATGTCTCTTACAACCTGCCTGTCCCCCTTTTGGTCACAAAGAAAATTAGTCACTGGGCTGGGATTTAACCCAATGACCCCTCGCTCCAGAGACTAACTCTGAAATGTCTAAGCCACAAGAAGTTGTCCTAGGAATTGTTTGCTGGCTATACTATCCAGTTTAGACCAATGGGACTTGCTCCAAAGGAGCAGTGCATGCCTTATCTATCTGGACCAGACTTAGGAGACTTACTCTAAAGGAGCAGGGCATGCCTAGTTTGTCTTGTGCTTGTCCAAATGTCAGCGATGGACAAGGAGCATATCAGGTCAACACTCCTATACCATGTGCCTGATGAACTGATATGCGATGTCAATGTGCTTGATGCGTGCATGGTGCTCAGGATTCTTGGCAAGCGCGATTGCGCTTGAGTTGTCAACGCGCACTAGAACTGGAACTCATGCACTCCTACTCATCTCCGCCATGAGACGGAGAAGCAAAACTGCTTCCTTGATTCCAAAGCTGAGATAGACGTACTGAGCTTCCGTGCTTGAGGCGGCCACGACCACCTGCAGCTTGCTGCAAAAGTTGATGGTCCCACCATTCATGAGAAACACATGTCCGTAGATGGGCTTGCGGTCCTCAGGGTTTGAAGCCCAATCAGCATTTGTATACTCGATGATGTTGTTGTTGTTGCCATTGTACATGATGCCGATGTTGATGGTTACAGCAAGGTAGTGGAAGATCCGTTTCACTTCCTTCTGGTGCTCAGGTCCGGGGTTCGCCATGTGCTGGCTCACAACGCTCACAGCCTGTGCGAGGTCCGGGCTGGTTGCCACCATGAGGTACATGAGACTGCCGACGGCGCTCTGGTACTCCTGCCACTTAGCCGCATCAGCTTCTCCACTGAAGCTCATGAGGTACTGCCGCATCTCAAGCGGCGTGCCGATGGATTTTGCCTCTGCCATCCTGAACTGCTGCAAGACATCCTTGATGTAGCAGCTCTGCTGCAACGAGAGAGAGCGTGATTTGCGGTCATGTGTGATTCGGATACGGAGGAAGTATGACGCCTCCCGAGATCAGACATCCTGCATGGCTTCCTTGGACTCCTGTGGTGCAAACATGCTGTTGAAAAGGAGGAGCATGTCATCCACATAGAAAATGATGATGAGGATCTCATGCTCATCCTGGCAGCGATACACGCTCTAGACACACTCGCTGTGCTCAAATCCCATGTACTGCAGCGCCGCATCCAACTTCTAGTTCCAAGCACGCAATGTTTGCTTGAGGCCGTACAACGTCTTTTGCAACTTGCAAACCACGTGCTCCTGGACATCCATGACGAACCCCTCCGGCTTCTCCATGTACATCTCCTCCTCCAAGTCACCGTTCAAGAATGCCGTCTTGACATCCATGTGGTGAATCGCGAACTCGTCAGCTGCTGCAGAAGAAAGGAGCGTGCATACAGAGGCAAACTTTGCAACACGAGCCAAAACTTCTGTATAGTCGATGCCTTCCTGCTGCGAGTTGCCCTTGGCAACCTGCCTTGCCTTGTACTTTTCCAGGTTGCCATCTCCTCCCCGCTTCTTCTTGAACACCCACTTGTACTTGATCACTTTGTGTCCAGGTGGACGCTTAGTCCGCTTCCACGTAATGTTGTAGAGCTACGACTGTATCTCCTGCTGCATAGCTTGCACCCAGTCTGCTCCATCTGGTATAGCCATGGCCTCCTTGTGGGCTCATCTGAATCTGTTGTAACTGCGACATTCATCTAGTCTGGATTTTGCAGCATCCAGAAATGCCCGCACTCACCAGGCTTGTAGCACACCCTGAGAGGGTACCTACGACCTGGTGCCGGGACGTTAGCAGGTGGCTAACGTGGTGCTAAAGGTGCAATTGCTGTTGCTGGTAGTACTATATCTCCTTCTTCTACTTCTGCCGATGAGGCCGATGTATCTGGTGTATCATAAATAGGAAAGTAGACTAGTTCTCCCATTGTCATAGTGGAGGAAGGATCAGGAGAGACTGGGTCAGGAAGGATATCTACTCCCACTGTCTCGTGAGCTGCTGCCTCTTCATGGATAATGTTGGTACCGATGACGTTGCTCTCGTTGAAGACGACATTCCTAGAGATGATGATGTGACCTGTATCCCTCTCGTAGAGGCGATAGGCCTTGCTTGCCATATCGTAGCCAATCATCATCATCTGTGCGCTCTTAGCGTCCCACTTTTGCCGCTTCTCTTTTGGTACATGCATGTGTGCCAAGCTGCCAAATGTGCGAAGATGATCCACGCTCGGCTTCTTGCCGAACCACGCCTCGTATGGTATCATCTGCTCTAGGACCTTGGTTGGACTGTGGTTCTTGATGTGCACTGCAGTGATCACTGCTTTGGCCCAAAAGTCATAGGCGAGCCGTGCCGAGGATAGCATGGAGCAGGCCGATTCAATGAGGGTACGGTTGGCGTGTTCTGCTAAACCGTTCTGCTGCGACGAGTATGGTACGGTCCGCTGCACCTTGATACCTGCTACTGCGAGGTAATGCGGGAACTCCTTACTCAGGTACTCTCCGCCATGGTCGCTTTAGAGCGCCTTGATTTTCTTACTAGTCTGGTTCTCCACCATTGCCTTGAGCTCCTTGAACGTGTCAAAACACTGGTCCTTGGAGGAAAGGAAGTATACAACAGTATAACGGCTGAAATGATCAATGAAGGTGAGAAAATACCTAGAGCCTTTAAAGCTTTGGATCCACATCGGACCACACAAGTCTGTGTCGACCAGCTCTAGTACCTCCTTCGCGCGCTCCCTTGCTCTATAGAATACCTCACGATGTTGCTTCCAAACAGGCGATGCACAACTACTGCTCAAAATTAGAGATGGTGGACAAGTCACGTAACATCTGCTTTATTTGACGTTTCTGCAAGACGAGCATGCCGATGTGGCCGTAGCGCACATGCTAGATTTTGCCATCTGGGGCCAATACCACTACTACAAGACTCTGCTCTCATGGGATCTTGGACGCCCCCCTCAGGAGGTACATGTCGCCTTCTTTCACCGACCTAGCCAACTCTTCTCTCATTTCCTTGTCAAGGTTATATTCATATTCGTCGTCAAAGACGAATCACAGTCCTGTGTTAGTGAGAGTCTTCTCTCACACCGAGAGAAGGTTGAACACAACATCAGGTACGTATAGCACGCCATGGAACACTCCCACTTCAATGCCACACGGGGTCTCCTTCCACATCTCCACAATGCCAATCCCTTCAGTATACCCCATCCAATTATCATTCAAAGAAATCGGTCAAGGGGAAATGGAGAGCAGCCGCGGAAATCACTCCTTGTGATGCATCACTCTCTTAGTACACCCTGAGTCCTTATACCATGCCAGATCTGCCTTCTCCTTCTGCGACATGTCAGATTTCCCCATGAAGAGGCGGTCGTGCACCTCCTTGGCCACATTCATGTTGACAAAATGACGCACGCCGGTTTGGTTCTGCTGCTGTTGCTGTAGCTGACGCTGCTGTGACTGGTGCTGCTACTGTTGTGGAGTTTGTTGCTTCAACTGCTCTTGTTGCTGCTCCTTCTGGTCTCTCTTGAACTTGAAACGCTCTTTCTTGTAGTGCCCCTCTTCCTGGCAATAGTGGCACTTGCCTTTCTTCTTGTTTCTCTGTTCCCCAGACTGTTACTGCTGCTGGTTATGTGAGCTTGTAGCCACAAATGCTGCTTCATTATTGCCCCTGCCATTGTCCATTGCTACACTACGACACAGTTCTACCTGTAGCAGGTACGTGCAGATTAAGTCCAGGTCGAGAGTCGGTTGGTACTCCAACGTCTCCTGCACCATGTCGTAGCTCGCTGGTGTTGGAAATGGAGGAGAGAGGGAGCCTTGGAGCAGCGAGCATGTGTGATTGGAAGGGCATCACTTGTGCTGAAGAATGGTTGTTCAATCACTCAAAATGATGGAGTACATATAGAGCTAGAGCTTGGGCAAGTCAGCCCTCTCACAAGCCACACCACTTAGTCATGGAGGCTAAGGCTCACACACTAGAATCCATAATCTCACACAAGGGAGGAAATCAGCCTAGCAATCAGGCTGACCACTCACACACGACCTAGAGAGCTAGAGAATGCTCTCATGGCACACTCCTAGTGGTCACATAACCCACAAACCCATGGAGAATCGCCATGTGTCCATGGCTAGCACACAAGGATCTCACCTCACCTAAAAAGTAAGGAGAGGTACCTTTATCCTAGTCAGCACACTCTGACAAGGCAATCCTAAGACCAAGGACCTTTTTGGATATTTCTCCCATCAGGTCTTGACCCTGGACCTCTTGCCTTTTTCTTTTCTCAGGCTAAGGCATGGAGCCATCACCCATGCCCACCCANACATCGACGGTCCATGACCCCCGAAACTTCAAAAATTCATATCTCCCAATCCGACCGTTGGATCGGCCTCAAACTTGGACCATAGACATTTTGCCACATGATCTTTCTAATGAAGAAGTCGGATTGGCGATCGGAGCAGGCATCTGGTACTTTCCTGGAACTTGCTCCTGTGGACCTGAAATTGAGCCGGATGGCTCCCTTTCCAACAATCTCCCACTTTGCCGCAGTCAGAGCGGGCTGAGTCCACATGCCTTCATGCAGAACTGCTGCTTCTCACGGGTCACTGGCTTGGTGCAGAAATCAGCAACCTGCTTGCTCGTTGGAGTAAACTCCAGCTTGATAGCACCCTCCTGCACCATGTGCCTGATGAAGTGATATGCGATGTCAATGTGCTTGGTGCGTGCATGGTGCTTTGGATTCTTGGCGAGTGCGATTGCGCTCTGGTTGTCGACGCGCACAGGAACTGGAACTGCTGCACTCCCACTCATCTCTGCCATGAGACGTTGGAGCCAAACTGCTTCCTTGGCACCAAAGCTGAGAGATACGTACTCAGCTTCTGTACTCAAGGTGGCCACGACCACCTGCCGCTTGCTGCACCAGCTGATGGCTCCACCATTCATGAGGAACACATGTCTAGAGATGGACTTGCGGTCCTCAGGGTTTGAAGCCCAATCTGCGTCTGTGTAGCCGATGATGCTGTTGTCATTGCCGTTGTAGGTGATGCCAATGTTGATGGTTCCAGCAAGGTAGCGGAAGATCCGCTTCACTGCCTTCTCGTGCTCCGGTCCGGGATTAGCCATGTGCTGGCTCACAGCGCTCACAGCCTGTGCGAGGTCCGGCCTGGTTGCCACCATCTGGTACATGAGACTGCCGACGGCGCTCTGGTACTTCTGTCGCTCAGCTGCATTTGCTTCTCCATTGAAGCTCACGAGGTACTGCCGCGTCTCCAGCGGCGTGCCGATGGGTTTTGCATCTGCCATGCCGAACCGCTGCAAAACATCCTTGATGTAGCGGCTCTGCTGCAGCGAGAGAGAGCGTGACTTGCGGTCATGCACGATCTGGATACCGAGGAAGTATGATACCTCCCCGAGATCAGACATCTGGAAGCGCTCCTGCATGGCTTCCTTGAACTCCTGCAGTGCAGACATGCTGTTTGAAAGGAGGAGCATGTCATCCACATAGACAATGATGATGAGGATCTCATGCTCATGCTGCCAGCGATACACGCTGTAGTCACACTCGCTNTGCAGACCAGGTGCTCCTGGCCATCCATGACGAACCCCTCCGGCTGCTCCATGTAGATCTCCTCCTCCAAGTCACCATTCAAGAATGCCGTCTTGACATCCATGTGGTGAACCTCGAAGTCCTCAGCTGCTGCATAAGAGAGGAGCGTGCGCACAGAGGCAAACTTTGCAACGGGGGCAAAAGTTTCTGTGTAGTCGATGCCCTCCTGCTGCGAGTAGCCCTTGGCGACCAGCCTCACCTTGTACTTTTCTAGGTTACCATCTGCTCCCCGCTTCTTCTTGAAGACCCACTTGCACTTGATCACTTTACGTCCAAGTGGACGCTTAGTCAGCTCCCACGTGCCGTTGTCCAGCTGCGACTGTATCTCTTGCTGTACGGCTTGCGCCCAATCTGCTGCATACGGTGCAGCCATGGCCTCCTTGTATGACGTTGGCTCATCTGAATCTGCTGCAATTGCAACGTTCATCTGTTCTGGTTTCTGCAGCATCCATAAATGGCCGCGCTCACCAGGCTTGTAACGCACCCTAAGAGGGTACCTCCGACCTGGAGCTGGAGCGTTAGCAGGCGGCTGACGTGGTGCGGCTGGCACAACTTCTTCTGCTGGTGGTGCTACATCTCCCTCCTCTGCTTCTGCCGATGAAGCTGCTATATCTGCTGCATCAGACATGGGAGAGTAGAGTGATTCTCCCACTGTCACAGTAGAGGAAGGATCGGGAGAAACTGGGTCAAGAAGAATTTCTGCTCCCACTGTCTCGTCAGCTGCTGTTTCTGTTGCCTCTTCACACACAATGTTGGTGCCGATGACGTTGCTCTCATTGAAGACGACATCCCTGGAGATGATGACGTGGCCTGTATCCCTCTCGTAGAGGCGATACGCCTTGCTTGCCACGTCGTAGCCAATCATCAGCATCTGCGCACTCTTCGCGTCCCACTTTTGCCGCTTCTCCTTTGGCACGTGCATGTGCGCCAAGCTGCCAAACGCGCGAAGATGACCCACGCTCGGCTTCTTGCCGAACCACGCCTCGTACGGCGTCATCTGCTCCAGCGCCTTAGTTGGACTACGGTTCTTGATGTAGACCGCAGTGCTCACAGCTTCAGCCCAGAAGTCGTAGGTCAGCCGAGCCGCGTGCAGCATGGAGCGCGCCGACTCCACAATGGTACGGTTGGCGCGTTCTGCTACGCCGTTCTGCTGCGGCGAGTACGGCGCGGTACGCTGCGCCTTGATGCCAGCTGCTGCGAGGTAGTCCTGGAACTCCTTGCTTAGGTATTCTCCACCGCGATCGCTGCGCAGCGCCTTGATCTTCTTGCCGGTCTGGTTCTCCATCATGGCCTTGAACTCCTTGAACCTGTCAAAGCACTGGTCCTTGGAGGAAAGGAAGTACACAGCAGTGTAACGGCTGAAATCATCAATGAAGGTGAGAAAATACCTAGAGCCTCCAAAGCTCTGGGTCTGCATCGGTCCGCACAAGTCCGTGTGGACCAGCTCCAACACCCCTTTTGCACGCTCCCCTGCTCCAGAGAACGCCTCGCGGNCACGCTCGGCTTCTTGCCGAACCACGCCTCGTACGGCGTCATCTGCTCCAGCGCCTTAGTTGGACTACGGTTCTTGATGTAGACCGCAGTGCTCACAGCTTCAGCCCAGAAGTCGTAGGTCAGCCGAGCCGCGTGCAGCATGGAGCGCGCCGACTCCACAATGGTACGGTTGGCGCGTTCTGCTACGCCGTTCTGCTGCGGCGAGTACGGCGCGGTACGCTGCGCCTTGATGCCAGCTGCTGCGAGGTAGTCCTGGAACTCCTTGCTTAGGTATTCTCCACCGCGATCGCTGCGCAGCGCCTTGATCTTCTTGCCGGTCTGGTTCTCCATCATGGCCTTGAACTCCTTGAACCTGTCAAAGCACTGGTCCTTGGAGGAAAGGAAGTACACAGCAGTGTAACGGCTGAAATCATCAATGAAGGTGAGAAAATACCTAGAGCCTCCAAAGCTCTGGGTCTGCATCGGTCCGCACAAGTCCGTGTGGACCAGCTCCAACACCCCTTTTGCACGCTCCCCTGCTCCAGAGAACGCCTCGCGGTGCTGCTTCCCCTCCAAACAGCCAATGCATAACTGCTGCTCAAAGTTAGAGATGGTAGGTAGGTCACGCACCATCTGCTTTGCTTGAAGCTGCTGTAAGGCGCGCATGCCGATGTGGCCGTAGCGTGCATGCCAGATCTCGCCATCTGTCGCCTGCACCACTGCTGCAAGACTCTGCTCACGCGGGATCTTGGTCGCCCCCAGCAGGCGGTACATGTCGCCCTCCTTCACCGACTTGGCCAACTCCTCTCCTGTTTCCTTGTCGAGGATGTAGCCGCAATCATCGTCAAAAACGACGCGCAGTCCTGTGTTTGTGAGAGAGGACACTGAGAGAAGGTTGAACGCAGCATCAGGCACATACAGCACGCCATGGAACACTCCCACTGCAATGCCACGCGGGGTCTCCAACCACATCTCCACAATCCCAATCCCCTCAGCATACACCACCCGATCATCACCCAAAGCAATCGGACGGGGGGAATGGAGAGCAGCTGCGTTAACCACTCCTTGTGGTGCGTCAGACTCTTGGTACACCCCGAGTCCTTGTACCACGCCAGATCCGCCTTTTCCTTCTACGACATGTCAGACTTCGCCATGAAGAGGCGGTCGCGCACCTCGGCAACGTTCATGTTGCCAAAATGGCGCACGCCAGTCTGGTTCTGCTGCTGCTGCTGCTGCTGGCGTTGTTGTGACTGCTGCTGCTGTTGCTGTGGAGATTGCTGCTTTTGCTGCTGCTGCTGCTGCTGCTCCTTCTGGTCCCTCTTGAACTTGAAGCACTCTTTCTTGTAGTGCCCCTCTTTCTGGCAATAGTGGCACTTGCCCTTCTTCTTGCCTCTCTGCTGCCCGGACTGCTGCTGCTGCTGGTTGCGTGAGCCCATGGCCATGAAAGCTGCTTCACTGTTGCTGCCGCCATTGCGCTTTGCTGCATTGCGACGCAATTCCACCTGCACCAGGTGTGTGCAGATGAAGTCGAGGTCGAGAGTTGGCTGGCACTCCAGCGTCTCTCGCACCGTGTCGTAGCTGGTTGGGAGTCCCCTCAGCAAGAGGAGGATGAAGCGCGTCTCTTCCACAGGGTTGCCGGCCGCTCTCAGCTGCTTCGCCAGCTCCTTNGCCCTGTCCAGATACGCCTCCATCCCTTCACCACCCTGCATTTTCAGCGCCATCATCTTTTCCTCCAAAAGCATGAGGAATGCAGGATCCTTGCTCTCATACTTCTTGCACAATGTGTCCCACCCCTCCTTTGCAGTAGCCTTGTCACTCACGTACTGAAGATGCGGGTTGGAGATGGTGTTGACAAGCAACCTATAGGCCTGCCTGTCCTTCTTCTTCCACTCCTCATACGTCGCTGGTACAGCTGCAGAAGAACCCGCATCAGCTGCACCCTTTTGCGGCGTCTTCCCCGCCACCACCTGTGCTGCGGTGATGCCTTTTGCCTGCGGAACTGGAGCCGGCTCGTCGCCGCTCACCACCTCCCACAAGCCCCTCTCCTCCAAAAGGAGGCGGGTACGGATCTTCCAAAACGTGAAGTTGGCGCGTCCCTCCAGCCTCTCCAAAGGCTGGGCTGCTGTCACAACGCCAGCTGCTGCCATTTTGAGCCTTGGTGATGCTCAGCGCTGCCCTTGGATGGCGGCGCTACCCCTGCTTCTGCTGCTGCTTCTGCCAGAAATCTGTCTGACAGAAAATGGACTGTAGATGCCAGCAGACTGGGAATTTTAAAAAACTGAGCCCACCACTGGAAAATTCAGCTCAAAACCTTTCAGATCGACCCATAAAACAGGGTCATCAACAAAGGATGTCAAAAGATATGCCTTCTTGAAAACAGGGTATGCTTCTGCTCCTACTCCAACTCAGGCCAGCCAGCTTGTAAACGGCGTTTCTCCCAAACGAATCGATGGAATGCAAATATTTTTGCACCAATGGAAAGCTTAGGAAAAATACTACAATTCGCATGTGCCACTTTTTAAATTTGACAAAGAAACAAGAGAGTTATGGTCATCCCAAGGCGACAGTCTTACTCATAGAGAAGAGTGTAGCCCTGGCCGACCTCATTTTGAGCATAACTCTCAATCCGACCGTTGGATCTTTGCGATCTTGGACTCGTTGGAAAGCTTGTCTTCTGAAATTGAATATCTAGTGGTCGATTGTCAAATTTGGTGAAGGTTTCACCTCAACCCGTCACTCTCAAAGTGACGGCCTGTGCTGGCTAAAAGTGGCAGAACCTGGCTCTGATACCAAATGTTGGAAATGGAGGAGAGAGGGAGCCTTGGAGCAGCGAGCATGTGTGATTGGAAGGGCATCACTTGTGCTAAAGAATGGTTGTTAAATCACTCAAAATGATGGAGTACATATAGAGCTAGAGCTTGGGCAAATCAGCCCTCACAAGCCACACCACTTAGCCATGGAGGCTAAGTGGTGTGGCTAAGGCTCACACACTAGAATCTATAATCTCACACAAGGGAGGAAATCAGCCTAGCAATCAGGCTGACCACTCACACACGACCTAGAGAGCTAGAGAATGCTCTCATGGCACACTCCTAGTGGTCACATAACCCACAAACCCATGGAGAATCGCCATGTGTCCATGGCTAGCACACAAGGATCTCACCTCACCTAAAAAGTAAGGAGAGGTACCTTTATCCTAGTCAGCACACTCTGACAAGGCAATCCTAAGACCAAGGACCTTTTTGGATATTTCTCCCATCAGGTCTTGACCCTGGACCTCTTGCCTTTTTCTTTTCTCAGGCTAAGGCATGGAGCCATCACCCATGCCGACCCAGACATCGACGGTCCATGACCCCCGAAACTTCGAAAATTCATATCTCCCAATCCGACCGTTGGATCGGCCTCAAACTTGGACCGTAGATATTTTGCCACATGATCTTTCCAATGGTGAAGTCGGATTGGCGATCGGAGCAGGTATCTGGTACTTTCCTGGAACTTGCTCCTGTGGACCTGAAATTGAGCCGGATGGCTCCCTTTCCAACAGCTGGGAGTCCCCTCAGCAAGAGGAGGATGAAGCGCGTCTCTTCAACAAGGTTGCCGACCGCTTTTAGCTGCTTTGCCAGCTCCTTTACCCTGTCCAAGTACGCCTCCATCCCTTCGCTACCCTGCATTTTCAACGCCATCATCTTCTCCTCAAAAACATGAGAAATGTAGGATCCTTGTACTCATACTTCCTGCATAACGGGTCCCATCCCTCTTTTGCTGTAGCCTTGTTACTCACATAGTAAAGATGCGGGTTGGAGATGGTGTTAACAAGCAGCCTGTAAGCCTACCTGTCCTTCTTCTTCCACTCCTCATATGCTACTGTTGCAGTTATAGATGAACTTGCATCTGCTGAACCTTTCTGCGGCGTCTTTCCCGCTACCACCTGCGCTGCAGTGATGCCTTTTGCCTGTGGAGGCAGAGCGCGCTCGTCGCCACTCACCACCTCCCACAAGCCCCTCTCCTTTAAAAAGAGGCAGATATGGATCTCCCAAAATCTGAAGTTGGCACGTCCTTCCAGCCTCTCCAAGGGCTAGGCTACAGTGACTATGCCTGCTGCTGTCATTTTGAGCTTTGGTGATGCTCAACACTGCCAGAAATCTGTCTGACAGAAAATAGACCGTAGATGCAAGCAGACTGGGAGTTTGAAAACACTGAGTCCACGACTAGAAAATTCAGCTCACAACCTTTCAGATCGACCCGTAAAACAGGGTCATTGATAGGGTATTTTGAAATATATGCCCTCTTGAAAATAGGGTATGCTTTTGCTCCTACTCCAACTCAGACCAACCAGCTTGGAAACGGCGTTTCTCCCAAAAGAATCAATTGAATGCAAATATTTTTGCANAAGCAGACTGGGAATTTGAAAACACTGAGTCCACGACTAGAAAATTCAGCTCACAACCTTTCAGATCGACCCGTAAAACAGGGTCATTGATAGGGTATTTTGAAATATATGCCCTCTTGAAAATAGGGTATGCTTTTGCTCCTACTCCAACTCAGACCAACCAGCTTGGAAACGGCGTTTCTCCCAAAAGAATCAATTGAATGCAAATATTTTTGCAGCAATGGAAAGCTTAGGGAAAATACTACAATTCACATGTGCCATGGTTTAAATTTGACAAAGAAACGAGAGAGTTATGGTCATCAGAAGGCGACCGTCTTCCTCATAGAGAAGAGTGTAGCGCTGGCCGACCTCGTTTTGGGCATACCTCTCAATCCGACTGTTGGATCTTCGTGATTATGGGCTCGTTGGAAAGCGTGTCTTGCGAACTTGAAGATCTAGTGGTTGATCATCAAATTTGGTCATGGTTCGACCCTAACCCATCAGTTTCAAAGTGACGGCCTGTGCTAGCTGAAACTGGTAGAACTTGGGTTTGATACCAAATGTTGGACCTGGAGGAGAGAGGGAGCCTTGGATCAGCGAGTATGTGGGACTTAAAGGGCATCAGGTATGCTGAAGAATGAATGTTGAATCACTCAAAATCATGGAGTACATATAGAGCTAGAGCTTGGACAAGTCAGCCCTCTCACAAGCCACACCACTTAGTCATGGAGGGTAAGGCTTACACACTAGAGTCCATAATCTCACACAAGAAAGAAAATCAGCCTAGCAATCAGGCTGACCACTCACACACGACCTAGATCTCCCATCAGGTCTTGACCCTGGATCTCTTGCCCTTTTTCTTTTCTCAGGCTAAGGCATTGAGCCATCGCCCATGGTCACCTAGACACCGGCGGTCCATGACTGCAAAAACTTCAAAGATTCATATCTCTCAATCCGACCTTTGGATTGGCCTGAAACTTGGACCGTAGACACTTTGCAACCTGATCTTTCCAAGAGTGAGGTCAGATTGAGGAGCGAACAGGCATCTAGAAGTTTCCTGGAACTTGCTCCTATGGACCTGAAACTGAGCCGGATGGCTCCTTTCCTAACACATGTGCTCCAGTACCTTGGACTGCAGTTCTTGATGTAGACCACAGTGCTCACGACTTTGGCCTAGAAGTCGTAGATCAGGCCAGCTGCATGCAGCATGGAGCGCGCCGACTCAACAATGTTGCGGTTGGCGCATTCTGCTACACCATTCTGCTGCGGTGAGTATGGCGCAGTGCGCTGCACCTTGATGCCAGGTGCTGCGAGGTAGTCCTAGAACTCCTTACTCAAGTACTCTCCATCGCGATCGATGTACAATGCCTTGTTCTTGCCAGTTTGGTTCTCCACCAGTCCCTTGAACTCCTTGAACCTGTCAAAGTACTGGTCCTTGGAAGCAAGGAAGTACACAACACTGTAACGGCTCAAATCATCAATGAAGGTCAGAAAATACCTACAGCCTCCAAAGCTCTGTGTTTGTATCGGGCCACACAAGTCTATGTAGACCAGCTCCAATACCTCCTTTGCACGCTCCCCTACTCCAAAGAACGCCTCACGATACTGCTTCCCTTCCAAACAGCTGATGCATAACTGCTGCTCAAAGTTGGAGATGGTGAGCAAGTCACGCATCATTTGCTTTGCTTGAAACTACTCCAAGGCGCGCATGCCGATGTGGCCATAGCGCATATTCGAGATCTCGCCATGTGTTGCCTGCATCATTGTTGCAAGACTCTGCTCATGCGGGATCTTGGTCGCCCCCAGCAGGCGATACATGTTGCTCTCCTTCACCGACCTGGCCAATTCCTCTCCCGTGTCCTTCTTGAGGATGTAGCCATAGTCATCGTCAACGACGATGCGTAGTCCTGTGTTGGTGAGAGAGGAGACTCAGAAGAGGTTGAATGTACCATCAGGTATCTTGAACTTGAAACACTCCTTTTTGTAGTGTCCCTCTTTCTGGCAGTAGTGGCATTTTTCTTTCTTCTTTCCTGTACGTTGGCCATACTGCTACTGCTCCTGGTTGCATGAGCTCGTGGCCACAAAAGATGCTTCACTACTGCCGCCGCCATTACGCTTTGCTGTATTGCGACGCAATTTGACCTGCACCAGGTGTGTGTAGACGAATTCAAGGTTACAGATCTTCCAAAACGTGAAGTTGGCACGTCCCTCCAGCCTCTCCAAAGATTGGGCTACTATCGCAATGCCAGCTGCTGCCATTTTCAGCCTTGGTGATACTCACTGTTGCCGTTGGGTAGTGGCGCTACTCCTGCTCCTCCTGCTGCTTCTGCTAGAAATCTGTCTGACACAAAATGGACTGTAGAGGCCAGCAGACTAGAAATTTGGAAAACGTGACCCCACCAGTGGAAAATTCAGCTCATAACCTTTCAGATCGATGCATAAAACAGGATCATCAACAGGGGATTTTAAATGATATGCCCTCTTGAAAACAAGGTATGCTGCTGCTCCTACTCCAACTCGGACCAGCCAGCTTGGAAACGGCGTTTCTCCCAAACAAATCAATGGAATGTACATATTTTTGCACCAATAGAAAGCTTAGGAAAAATGCTAGAATTTGCACGTATTACTATTTTAATTTGACAAAGAAATTAGAGAGTTATGGTCATAGCAAGGCAAGGGTCTTACTCATAGAGAAGAATGTAGTCTGGGCCTACCTCGTTTTGAGCATAACTCTCAATCCGACAATTGCATTTTTACAATGTAAGGCTCGTTAGAAAGGTTGTCTTGCGAACTTGAATATCCAGCAGTTGATTGTCAAATTTGGTCACGTTTTGACCTTAACCGGTCACTGTCAAAGTGACAGCCTGTGCTGGTTAGAAACTGGCAGAACTTGGCTCTGATACCAAATGTTAGAAATGGAGGAGAGAGGGAGGAGAGGGAGAAATGGAGGAGAGAGGGAGCCTTGGAGCAGTGAGCATGTGGGACTGAAAGGGCATCAGTTGCGCTGAAGAATGGTTATTGAATCACTAAAAATGATGGGATATATATAGAGCTAGAGCTTGGACAAGTCAGCCCTCACAAGCCACACCACTTAGCTATGGAGGCTAAGGCTCACGCACTAGATTCCATAATCTCACACAAGAGAGGAAATCAGCCTAGTAATCAGGCTGAAAACTCACACAACCTAGAGAGCTAGAAAGTTCTCTCATAGTATACTCCTAGTGGTCACATAACCCACAATCCCATGGAGAATTGCTATGTATCCATGGCTAGCACACAAGGATCTCACCTCACCTAAAAAGTAAGGAGAGATACCTTTTTCCTAGTCAGCACATTCTGACAAGGCAATCCAAGAATCTAGGACACTTTTGGATATTTCTCCCTGTTGGATCTGGAGGAGAGAGGGAGCCTTGGAGCAGCGAGCATGTGGGACTGAAAGGGCATCACTTGTGCTGAAGAATGGTTGTTCAATCACTCAAAATGATGGAGTACATATAGAGCTAGAGCTTGGGCAAGTCAGCCCTCTCACAAGCCACACCACTTAGCCATGGAGGCTAAGGCTCACACAAGGGAGGAAATCAGCCTAGCAATCAGGCTGACCACTCACACACGACCTAGAGAGCTAGAGAATGCTCTCATGGCACACTCCTAGTGGTCACATAACCCACAAACCCATGGAGAATCGCCATGTGTCCATGGCTAGCACACAAGGATCTCACCTCA
>SZWC01003528.1:179750-191155 GCA_023375785.1 Penium margaritaceum
ACATCGACGGTCCATGACCCCCGAAACTTCGAAAATTCATATCTCCCAATCCGACCGTTGGATCGGCCTCAAACTTGGACCGTAGACATTTTGCCACATGATCTTTCCAATGGTGAAGTCGGATTGGCGATCGGAGCAGGCATCTGGTACTTTCCTGGAACTTGCTCCTGTGGACCTGAAATTGAGCCGGATGGCTCCCTTTCCAACACTCCCATCAGGTCTTGACCCTGGACCTCTTGCCCTTTTTCTGTTCCCAGGCTTAGGCATCGAGCCATTGCCCATGCTCACCCAGAAACCGGCGATCCATGACCCTAGAAACTCCGAAAACTCATATTTCTCAATCTGACTGTTGGATCGTCCTGAAACTTGGACTGTAGATAATTCGCCACCTCATCTTTCCACCAGTGGATGTGGATCAACAATCGGACTAGGCATCTGGTAGTTTCCTAGTACTTGCTCCCGTAGACTTGAAACTAAGCCGGATGGCTCCTTTTCCAATACATTTACCTCTGTGCGTACGTTACACTCTTATGCAGCAGCTGAGGACTTCAAGGTTCACCACATGGATGTCAAGATGTCATTCTTGAATAGTTACGTGGAGAAGGAAATGTACATGGAACCGCCAGAGGGGTTTTTCATGGATGGCCAGGATCACCTGCTTTGCAAGCTGTAGAAGTCGCTATACGGCCTCAAACAAGCGTTGCTTGTTTAGAACCAGAAGTTAGATGCATCACTGGAATACCTGGAGTTCGAGCGCAACAAATGTGACTATAGTGTCTATCGTTGGCAGTATGGGCATAAGATCCTCACGATCATTAACCATATCGATGACATGCTCCTCCTTTTCAACAGCATGTCTAAACTGCAGGAGTTCAAGGAAGCCATGTAGGAGCACTTCCAAATGTCTGATCTCAGGGAGGTGCTATATTCCTGATATCCAGTGTTGGGAAAGGAGCCGTCCGGCTCAGTTTCAGGTCCACAGGAGCAAGTTCCAGGAAACTTCCAGATGCCTGCTCCGATCGTCGATCAGTATTCACCAAATTATCTACAGTCCAAGTTTCAGGCCGATCCAACAGTCCGATTGGGAGATATGAATTTTCAAAGTTTCGGGGGTCATGGACCGCCGATGTCTGGGTGGCCATGGGCGATGGCTCCATGCCTTAGCCTGAGAAAAGAAAAAGATAAGAGGTCCAGGGTCAAGACCTGATGGGAGAAATATCCAAAAAGGTCCTTGGTCTTAGGATTGCCTTGTCAGAGTGTGCTGACTTGGATAAAGGTACCTCTCCTTACTTTTTAGGTGAGGTGAGATCCTTGTGTACTAGCCATGGACACATGGCGATTCTCCATGGATTTGTGGGTGATGTGACCACTAGGAGTGTGCCATGAGAGCATTCTCTAGCTCTCTAGGTTGTGTGTGACTGGTCAGCCTAATTGTTAGGCTGATTTCCTCCCTTGTGTGAGATTGTGGACTCTAGTGTGTGAGCCTTAGCCTCCATGGCTCAGTGGTGTGGCTTGTGAGAGGGCTGACTTGCCCAAGCTCTAGCTCTATATGTACTCCATCATTTTGAGTGATTTAACAACCATTCTTCAGCACAATTGATGCCCTTTCAGTCCCACATGCTTGATGCTCCAAGGCTCCCTCTCTCCTCCAGATCCAACGTTTGGTATTAGAGCCAGATTCTGCCAGATTTAGCCAGCACAGGCAGTCACTTTGAAAGTGACGGGTTCGGGTCAAACCTTGACCAAATTTGACGATCGACCACAGGATCTTGACGTTCGCAAGACGAACTTTCCAACGATTTCAAGATCGCGGAGATCCAACGATTGGATTGAGAGTTATGCTCCAAATGAGGTCGGCCAGGGCTACACTCTTCTCTATGAGTAAGACTGTCGCCTTGTGATGACCATAACTCTCTTGTTTCTTTGTCAAGTTTAAAAAGTGGCACATGCGAATTGTAGTAGTTTTCCTACGCTTTCCATTAGTGCAAAAATATTTGCATTCCATTGATTTGTTTAGGAGAAACGATGTTTACAAGCTGGCTGGTCTGAGTTGGAGTAGGAGCAGAAGCACACCCTGTTTTCAAAAGGGCATATCTTTCAACGTCCCCTGTTGATGACCCTGTTTTATGGGTCGATCTAAAAGGTTTTGAGCTGCATTTTCCAGTGGTGGGCTCAGTTTTTCCAAATTCCCAGTCTGCTAGCATTGACAGTCCATTTTTTGTCAGACAGATTTCTGGCAGAAGCTGCAGCAGAAGCAGGGGTAGCGCCGCCACCCAAGGGTAGCGTTGAGCATCACCAAAGCTCAAAATGGCAGCAGCAGGCGTGGTAACAGCAGCCCAGCCCTTGGAGAGGCTGGAAGGACGCGCCAACTTCACGTTTTGGAAGATCTGTACCCGCCTCCTTTTGGAGGAGAGGGGCTTGTGGGAGGTGGTGAGCGGCGACGAGCGCGCTCTGCCTCCACAGGCAAAAGACATCATCGCAGCAAAGGTGGTAGCGGAGAAGATGCCGCAAAAAGCTGCAGCAGATGCAGGTTCATCTACAACTGCAGCGGCGGCGTATGAGGAGTGGAAGAAAAAGGACAGGCAGGCCTACAGGTTGCTTGTCAACACTATCTCCAACCCGCATCTTCAGTACGTAGTGACAAGGCTACTACAAAGGAGGGGTGGGACACGTTGTGCAAGAAGTATGAGAGCAAGGATCCTGCATTCCTCATGCTTTTGGAGGAAAAGATGATGGCGCTGAAAATGCAGGGTTGTGAAAGGATGGAGGCGTACCTGGACAGGGCAAAGGAGCTGGCGAAGCAGCTGAGAGGGGCCGGCAATCCTGTGGAAGAGAGGCGCTTCATCCTCCTCTTGTTGGGGGGACTCCAAACCAGCTACAACACGGTGCGAGAGACGCTGGAGTGCCAGCCAACTCTCGATCTCGACTTTATCTGCACACAACTGGTGCAGGTGGAATTGCATCGCAATGCCGCAAAACGCAATGGCGGCAACAGCAGCAGTGAAGCAGTTTTCATGGCGATGGGCTCACGCAACCAGCAGCAGCAGCAGCAGTCCGGGCAGCAGAGAGGCAAGAAAAAGGGCAAGTGCCATTATTGCCAGAAAGAGAGGCTTCAAGTTCAAGAGGGACCAGAAGGAGCAGCAGCAGCAGTAGCAAAAGCAGCAATCTCCACAGCAACAGCAGCCTCAGTCATAGCAACGTCAGCAGCACCAGCAACAGCAGCAGCAAAACCAGACCGGCGTACGCCATTTTGGCAACAAGAACATGGCCAAGGAGGTACGCGACCGCCTCTTCATGGCGAAGTCTGACATGTCGCAGAAGGAGAAGGCACATCTGGCGTGGTACAAAGACTCTGGGTGTACCAAGAGTCTGACGCACCACAAGGAGTGGTTTACGCAGTTGCTGTACATCCCTCCCCATCCTATTGCTTTGGGTGATGATCGGGTGGTCTATGCTGAAGGGATTGGGATTGTGGAGATGTGGTTGGAGACCCCGCGTGGCATTGAAGTGGGAGTGTTCCATGGCGTGCTGTACGTACCTAATGCTGCATTCAACCTCCTCTCAGTCTCCTCTCTTACAAACACAGGACTGCGCATCACTTCGATGATGTCTATGGCTACATCCTCAACAAGGATACAGGAGAGGAGTTGGCCAGGTCGGTGAAGGAGGGCGACATGTACCGCCTGCTGGGGGCGACCAAGATCCCGCATGAGCAGAGTCTTGCAGCAGTGGTGCAGGCGACAGATGGCGAGATCTGGCATGCGCGCTACGGCCACATCGGCATGCGCGCCTTGCAGCAGCTTCAAGCAAAGCAGATGGTGCGTGACCTGCCTACCATCTCCAACTTTGAGCAGGAGTTGTGCATCGGCAGTTTGGAGGGGAAGCAGCACCAGGAGGCGTTCTCTGGAGCAGGGGAGCGTGCGAAGGAGGTGGTGGAGCTGGTCCACACGGACTTGTGCGGACCGATGCAGACCCAGAGCTTTGGAGGCTCTAGGTATTTCCTGACCTTCATTGATGATTCCAGCCGTTACACTGCTGTGCACTTCCTTCCTTCCCAGGACCAGTGCTTTGATAGGTTCAAGGAGTTCAAGGCCATGGTGGAGAACCAGACTTGCAAGAAGATCAAGGCGCTGCGCAGCGATCGCAGTGGAGAGTACCTGAGCAAGGAGTTCCAGGACTACCTCGCAGCAGCTGGCATCAAGGCGCAGCGTACCGCGCCGTACTCGCCGCAGCAGAACGGTGTAGCAGAACGCGCCAACCGTACCATTGTGGAGTCGGCGCGCTCCATGCTGCACGCGGCTCGGCTGACCTACGACTTTTGGGCTGAGGCCGTGAGCACTGCAGTCTACATCAAGAACCACCGTCCAACTAAGGCACTAGAGCAGAAGACGCCGTACGAGGCGTGATTCGGCAAGAAACCGACCGTGGGTCATCTCCGAGCATTTGGCAGCCTCGCGCACATGCACGTGCCCATGGAGAAGCAGCAGAAATGGGACGCAAAGAGTGTGCAGATGCTGATGATTGGCTACGACGTGGCAAGCAAGGCCTATCGCCTCTACGAGGGGGATACAGGCCACGTCATCATCTCTAGGGATGTCGTCTTCAACGAGACCAACGTCATCGGCACCAACATTATCTGTGAAGAGGCAACAGAACCAGCAGCTGACGAGACAGTGGGAGCAAAAATCCTTCCTGACCTTGTCTCTCCCGATCCTTCCTCTACTGTGACAGTGGGAGAATCACTCTACTCTCCCATGTCAGATGTAGCAGATACAGCAGCCTCATCGGCAAAAGTAGAGGAGGGAGATGTAGCACCACCAGCAGCATCAGTTGTGCCAGCAGCACCGCGCCAGCCGCCCGCTAACGCTCCTGCACCAGGTCACAGGTACCCTCTTAGGGTACGTTACAAGCNGCGGCCATTTCTGGATGCTACAGAAACCAGAACAGATGAATGTCGCAGTTGTAGTAGATTCAGATGAACCAACGTCATACAAGGAGGCCATGGCAGCACCGGATGCAGCAGATTGGGCGCAAGCCGTGCAGCAGGAGATACAGTCGCAGCTGGACAACGGCACGTGGGAGCTGACTGAGCGTCCACCTGGACGTAAGGTGATCAAGTGCAAGTGGGTGTTCAAGAAGAAGCGGGGAGCAAATAGTAACCTGGAAAAGTACAAGGCGAGGCTGGTCGCCTAGGGCTACTCAAAGCAGGAGGGCATCGACTACAAAGAAACGTTTGTCCCTGTTGCAAAGTTTGCCTCTGTGCGTACGCTCCTCTCTTATGCAGCACCTGAGGATTTCGAGGTTCACCACATGGATGTCAAGACGGTATTCTTGAATGGTGACTTGGAGGAGGAGATCTACATGGAGCAACCGCAGGGGTTCGTCATGGATGGCCAGGAGCACTGGTTTGCAAGCTGCAGAAGACGCTGTACAGCCTCAAGCAAGCGTCGCGTGCTTGGAACCAGAAGTTGGATGCGGCGTTGCAGTGCATGGGGTTTGAGCGCAGCGAGTGTGACTACAGCGTGTATCGCTGGCAGCATGAGCATGAGATCCTCATCATCATTGTGTATGTGGATGACATGCTCCTCCTTTCCAACAGCATGTTTGTACTGCAGGAGTACAAGGAGGCCATGCAAGAGCGTTTCCAGATGTCTGATCTCGGGGAGGCATCATACTCTCGGCATCCACATCATAAGTGACCGCAAATCACGTTCTCTCTTGCTAAAGCAGAGTCGCTACATCAAGGACGTCCTGCAGCAATTCGGCATGGTAGAGGCCAAACCCATCAGCACGCCGCTGTAGACGCGGCAGTACCTCGTGAGCTTCACTGGAGAAGCAGATACAACTGAGCGGCAGAAGTACCAGAGCGCCGTCGGCAGTCTTATGTACCTGATGGTGGCAACAAGGCCTGACCTCGCACAGGCTGTGAGCGCTGTGAGCCAGCACATGGCTAATCCCGGACCGGAGCACCAGAAGGCAGTGAAGCGGATCTTCCGCTACCTTGCTAGAACCATCAACGTCAGCATCACCTACAACGGCAACGACAACAGCATCATCGGCTACACAGATGCAGATTGGACTTCAAATCCTGAGACCCGCAAGTCCATCTCTGGACATGTATTTCTCATGAATGGAGGTGCCATCAGCTGGTGCAGCAAGCGAGAGGTGGTCGTGGCCATCTCGAGCACAGAAGCTGAGTACGTCTCTCTCAGCTTTGGAGCCAAGGAAGCAGTTTGGCTCCAGCGTCTTATGGCGGAGATGAGTGGGAGTGTAGCAGTTCCAACACCTGTGCGCGTCGACAACCAGAGCGCAATCGCACTCGCCAAGAATCCTGAGCACCATGCACGCTCCAAGCACATTGACATCGCATATCACTTCATCAGGCACATGGTGTAGGAGGGTGCTATCAAGCTGGAGTTTACTCCAACCAGCAGGCAGGTCGCTGATTTCTGCACCAAGCTTGTGACCCGTGAGAAGCAGCAGTTCTGCATGAAGGCATGTGGACTCACCCCACTCTGAGTGCGGCAAAGAGGGAGATTGTTGGGAAAGGAGCCGTCCGGCTCAGTTTCAGGTCCACAGGAGCAAGTTCCAGGAAACTTCCAGATACCTGCTCCGATCGTCGATCTGTATTCTCCATTGGAAAGATCAGGTGGCAAATTATCTACAGTCCAAGTTTCAGGCCGATCCAACGGTCGGATTGGGAGATATCAATTTTCGAAGTTTCGAGGGTCATGGACCGCCGATGTTTGGGTGGCCATGGGCGATGGCTCCATGCCTTAGCCTGAGAAAAGAAAAAGGCAAGAGGTCCAGGGTCAAGACCTGGTGGGAGAAATATCCAAAAATGTCCTTGGTCTTAGGATTGCCTTGTCAGAGTGTGCTGACTAGGATAAAGGTACCTCTTTACATTTTCGGTGAGGTGAGATCCTTGTGTAATAGCCATGGACACATGGCGATTCTCCATGGGTTTGTGGGTGATGTGACCACTAGGAGTGTGCCATGAGAGCATTCTCTAGCTCTCTAGGTCGTGTGTGACTGGTCAGCCTGATTGTTAGGCTGATTTCCTCGTATGAGATTGTGGACTCTGGTGTGTGAGCCTTAGCCTCCATGGCTAAGTGGTGTGGCTTGTGAGTGGGCTGACTTGCCCAAGCTCTAGCTTTATATTTACTCCATCATTTTGAGTGATTTAATAACCATTCTTCAGCACAAGTGATGCCCTTTCTGTCCCACATGCTCGCTGCTCCAAGGCTCCCTTTCTCCTCCAGATCCAACATCCAGATCATGCGTAGAGTTGCTATGTTAAGGATGTCTTATAGCGGTTTGGCATGTCAGAGGCCAAATCCATTAGCACACCGCGATAGACGTATCAGTACCTCGTAAGCTTCGGTGGAGAAGTAGATGCAGCTAAGCGTTACCAGTATCAGAGTACCATCGACACTCTCATATATCTAATGGTGGTAAATAGGCCAGATCTTGTATAGACTGTGAGCATAGTGAGCCAGCACATGGATAATCCCACACATGAGTACTAGAAGGTAGTGAAACGAATCTTCTGCTATCTTGCTCGAACCATCAATACTCGGTATCTCCTATAGCGATAGCAAGAACATCATCATTCGTTACACAGATGCAGATTAGGCTTCAAATCTTGAGGACCATAAGTCCATCTCTGGACATGTATTCCTCATGAATGGTAGGGCCATCAGCTGGTACACCAAGCGGCAGGTGGTCCTGGCCACCTCAAGTACGGAAACTAAGTATTGTTCTCTCAACTTTGGAGCCAAATAAGCAGTCTGGCTTTAGCGTCTCATTGCAGAGATGAGTGGGAGTGTAGCAGTTACAATTCCTATACGTTTTGACAATCAAAGTGCAATTTCATTCGCGAAGAACCACAAGTACCATGCTCGTACCAAGCACATCGACATGGCCTATCACTTTATCACACACATGGTATAAGAGGATGTTATCAAGCTGGAGTTCACTCTAACCAGCAAGTAGGTTGCTGATTTCTACACAAAGCCAGTTACCAGTGGGAAGCAGCAGTTCTAGATGAAGGCATGTGGACTCTGTTGGGAAACGAGCCATCCGGCTCAATTTCAGGTCGACAGGAGCAAGATCCAGGAAACTTCCAGATGCCTGCTCCGATCGTCAATCCGTCTTCACCATTCAGGTGACAAATTAGCTACAGTCCAAGTTTAGGGCCGATCTAACGGTTGGATTGGGAGATATGAATTTTCGAAGTTTCGGGGGTCATGGACCGCCGATGTCTAGGTGGCCATGGGTGATGGCTCCATGCCTTAGCCTGAGAAAAGAAAAAGGCAAGAGGTCCAGGGTCAAGACCTGATGGAAGAAATATCCAAAAAGGTCCTTGGTCTTAGGATTGCCTTGTCAGAGTGTGCTAACTAGGATAAAGGTACCTCTCCTTATTTTTTAGGTGAGGTGAGATCCTTGTGTGCTAGCCATGGACACATGGCGATTCTCCATGGGTTTGTGGGTGATGTGACCACTAGGAGTGTGCCATGAGAGCATTGTGTAGCTCTCTAGGTCGTGTGTGATTGGTCAGCCTGATTGTTAGGCTGATTTCCTCCCTTGTGTGAGATTGTGGACTCTAGTGTGTGAGCCTTAGCCTCCATGGCTAAGTGGTGTGGCTTGTGAGAGGGCTGACTTGCCCAAGCTCTAGCTCTATATGTACTCCATCATTNTTGGTATCAGAGCCAGATTCTGCCAGATTCAGCCAGCACACGCCGTGAGTTTGAGAGTGACAGGTTAGGGTCAAAACTTGACCAAATTTGACGATCAACCACTAGATCGCTAAGTTGGCGAGACAAGCTTTCCAACGAGCCCAAGATCGCGAAGATCCAACGGTCGGATTGAAAGTTATGTTCAAAACGAGGTTGGCCAGGGCTACACTCTTCTCTATGAGTAAGACTGTCGCCTTGTGATGACCATAACTCTCTCATTTCTTTGTCAAATTTAAAAAGTGGCACGTGAGAATTGTAGTATTTTTGCTAAGCTTTCTATTGGTGTAAAAATATTTGCATTCCATTGATTCGTTTGGGAGAAATGCCGTTTACAAGCTCGCTGGTCTGAGTTGGAGTAGGAGCAGAAGCATACCCTGTTTTCAAGAGGGCATATCTTTCAAAATCCCTTGTTGACAATCCTGTTTTATGGGTCGATCTGAGAGGTTTTGAGCTGAGTTTTCTAGTGGTGGGCTCAGTTTTTCCAAATTCCCAGTCTGCTGGAATCTACAGTCCATTTTCCGTCAGACAGATTTCTGGCAAAAGCAGCAGCAGAAGCAGGGGTAGCGCCGCCACCTAAGGGCAGCGTTGAGCATCACCAAAGCTCAAAATGGCAGCAGCAGGCGTGGTAACAGCAGCNGTCGTGTGTGATTGGTCAGCCTGATTGTTAGGCTGATTTCCTCCCTTGTGTGAGATTGTGGACTCTAGTGTGTGAGCCTTAGCCTCCATGGCTAAGTGGTGTGGCTTGTGAGAGGGCTGACTTGCCCAAGCTCTAGCTCTATATGTACTCCATCATTCTGAGTGACTCAATAACCATTCTTCAGCACAAGTGATGCCCTCTCAGTCCCACATGCTCGCTGCTCCAAGGCTCCCTTTCTCCTCCAGATCCAACATTTGGTATCAGAGCCAGATTCTGCCAGATTCAGCCAGCACAGGCCGTCACTTTGAGAGTGACGGGTTAGGGTCAAACCTTGACCAAATTTGACGATCGACCAAGGATCTTCAAGTTCAGGAGACAAGCTTTCCAACGAGCTCACTATCGGGAAGCTCTAACGATCGGATTGAGAGTCATGCTCAAAACGAGGTCGGCCAAGACTACACTCTTCTCTATGAGTAAGACGGTCGCCTTGTGATGACCATAACTCTCTTGTTTCTTTGTCAAATTTAGAAAGTGGCACATGAGAATTGTGGTATTTTTCCTAAGCTTTCCATTGGTGCAAAAATATTTGCATTCCATTGATTCGTTTGGGAGAAACGCCGTTTACAAGCTGGCTGGTCTCAGTTGGAGTAGGATCAGAAGCACACCCTGTTTTCAAGAGGGCATATCTTTCAAAATCCCCTGTTGATGACCCTATTTTATGGGTCGATCTGAAAGGTTTTGCGCTGAAGTTTCCAGTGGTGGACTCATTTTTTCCAAATTCCCATTTTGCTAACATCTACAGTGCGTTTTCTGTCAGACAGATTTCTGGCAGAAGCAGTAGCAGAAGTAGGGGTAGCGCCGCCATCCAAGGACAGCGTTGACCATCACCAAAGCTCAAAATGGCAGCAGCAGGCGTGGTAACAGCAGCCCAGCCTTTGGAGAGGCTGGAGGGACGCGCCAACTTCACTATTTGGAAGATCCGTACCCGCCTCCTTTTGGAGGAGAGGGGCTTGTGGGAGATGGTGAGCGGCGACGAGCGCGCTCCGCCTCCACAGGCAAAAGGCATCACCGCAGCGCAGGTGGTGGCAGGCAAGACACCGCAAAAAGGTGCAACTGATGCGGGTTCTTTTGCAGTTGTACATGCGGCGTATGAGGAGTGGAAGAAGAAGGACAGGCAAGCCTACAGGTTGCTTGTCAATACAATCTCCAACCCGCGTCTTCAGTACGTGAGTGACAAGGCTACTGCAAAGGAGGGATGGGAAACGTAATACAAGAAGTATGAGAGCAAGGATCCTGTATTCCTCATTCTTGTTGGGAAAGGAGCCGTCCGGCTCAATTTCAGGTCCACAGGAGCAAGTTCCAGGAAAATTCCAGATGCCTGCTCCGATCATCGATGCGTCTTCACCATTGGAAAGATCAGGTGGCAAATTATATACGGTCCAAGTTTCAGGCCGATCTAACGGTCGGATTGGGAGATATGAATTTTTGAAGTTTCAAGGGTCATGGACCGCCGATGTCTGGGTGGCCATGGGCGATGGCTCCATGCCTTAGCCTGAGAAAAAAAAAGGCAAGAGGTCCACGGTCAAGACCTGATGGGAGAAATATCCAAAAAGGTCCTTGGTCTTAGGATTGCCTTGTCAGAGTGTGCTGACTAGGATAAAGGTACCTCACCTTACTTTTTAGGTGAGGTGAGATCCTTGTGTGCTAGCCATGGACACATGGCGATTCTCCATGAGTTTGTGGCTGATGTAACCACTAGGAGTGTGCCAAGAGAGCATTCTCTAGCTCTCTAGGTCGTGTGTGACTGGTCAGCCTGATTGTTGGGCTGATTTCCTCCCTTGTGTGAGATTGTGGACTCTAGTGTTTGAGCCTTAGCCTCCATGACTAAGTGGTGTGGCTTGTGAGAGGGCTGACTTGCCCAAGCTCTAGCTCTATATGTACTCCATCATTTTGAGTGATTCAACAACCATTCTTCAGCACCACTGATGCCCTTTCAGTCCCACATGCTCGCTACTCCAAGACTCCCTCTG
>SZWC01003529.1:5152-38176 GCA_023375785.1 Penium margaritaceum
TGGGTGGCCGGCGGCCGGTCAAGTGGCCGGCCGGCCACCCGCCGGCGAGCCATCGGCCGCCGATCGAGCTGGTGGCTCGATCGGCGGCCAAGAGGCCACGAGGGCCTCGAGGGCGAGGCCTCGTGGCCTCGTGCCCTCGTCCCCCCTCGCCCTCCTTGCAAAACGAGCAAGAGAGGACGAGGGATAGGGGGAGCGAGGGTGAGGTTAAAAACTACTGGCGCGAAATCGCCAGCGTGCCTCGCACGCGACGATTTCGCGCCAGGACGACAAAAACGTAAGTCGAATTTCGTTTGCGACGAACTTCGACAGAATATAATCGGAATAACTCGTGCGAACACACGAGTTCGAGGTAAAAACCCCCGGTTTGGGTCCCAAAACCAGGGGTTTGGCTAAAAACGGAAATGGGCCTCCGGAGACTCGAAATATTCGAGTCTCCCTGCTCTGGGTCGTTGATGACGATTGCCCCTCAGTCTCGCGAAGGGGGTAAACCCCTGACGCGGACTGAGAACGCCATTCTGCGAACTCCGACGACGACTTCAGAGCAGGAGCTGGAGATCCGGCCCGTTACACATTACATATTTCATTTCTTCTACCATCCACATGAAAGCATTTTCGTGTAAGATAATACTTCTAAGAGTGAATAATCTGTATATATTGTTCAATTAATGTGGTGAAATGATTCATCAAAGTTTTCTACCCGTAATTTCCGTATTTAAACCCGTAACCAAAAACATTTTATCATAAAAAAATGTTTTAAGATACATTTTCCCCTTGTTTTCAGTGCACATGAACATGAACAACATGGGGAAAGTACATCTTCAATTAAGATGAAAAAATGAAAAAAAACATCATTTTATCATTCTATGGTTTCAGTTTCTTATCAAACTATTCATCTTGTAAAATTTTCTTTTTCCTAAATGTTAACTACTTTATTTCAAGTTTATTCTATGTGTTAATTATCATAACTACATTAAAAAAATTTGATTTAGACTCCAAAACCATTGTTACACGGATTTGTCAAAATGTTCTTCTTTTCAAAAAAGTGTTCTCATCACCAATCATGAAAATATTTTTTATATTGAAGGCTTGGAATAGAAAATATATTTTTTCTTTTCTACACTCATTATATGTTTAGGGGAGAATTAAAATCTTCCTTAAATCCATAATCATGAATTTGACTTAGCTTACGCTTACCTTGTCCTCTAAAATGTTTCCATAGCATATGTTTGACATTCTTGTCCATGCAAACGCCCTCAGACTAGGAAACGACTAATCTACTAGTTTGAACCCACTATGAGGATTCAAAAACCGTAGGTTATAGAGTGAACAGCAATAGCACTAACAACGAGGCTACATATTCAAAACATGTTTTATCACTAGTCAGGTACTATGATAAGTTGCGAGTCAAATCACCTACGCCAGTAAAATATATAACCTGTCTCTAACAGAGCAATTGACCCTCTTTTTTTGGGAAATGTGGCACCACCTTACTTGACCTGGAGCGCCCAGCCATCTGGTTAGTCTTATCACGTTCATCGCCAGGTGCTTGGCTTTCTCATTTTGTTTGTGAAATGCCTACTATTTAAGTTCATTTCGCAGGATACGTGCGGCTCAAGGTATTTTCGCTTGGTTTCGTCGAAAAAGAAATATGTATTACCCGCCTTATTACTTACGGAAATGTGTGCGGTATTTGTACTCATCTACTGTGCGCAAAACCTCATTTTTGCCATTTGGTAATGTAAAGTGCAAAAAAAATGGCAAGCAAGATAGGATTTTACAATAGAAGAGTAAAAATGTCCAAAAACATGGGTTTGTAATGCATTTGACAGATGAGTCCACGGATCTCTCATATTTTGCTTAGTGACGCGACTGTTTGTGTACATCGCAATAGTACAATGTCTACGGACAAGATCCTCCGTTGCACAAATAACTCTAGACATATAGAAGAGAGGAACAGATCTTCAACATTTCTGCACCCTCTGACCGTCTAAGAAAAGAACCGATAAATAGGTGGCGTTGCTTATCGGATCTTAGCAAATCTTTACGACCTACAAATTTCCTCTTGCGGTCAACCTCTCTAACAAAAACACGAATCAATACTGGCAATTCAAGTAATAAATGTAAAACGCAACTTAATCAAGCACGAATCTCATCGTCGCGGCATCGCACAACTAAAACTTTGTCGACTAAGGCCTCGCGCAAAACCGCTCTATTTTTTATCTTGTATCTCTCACCACTAACATGGCACGTTCAATTCTGACCGATGTTTTGGTTTGGCATGAAACAATTGCATCATGCGTGTTTTGTTGTTGTAACTTGTTGTGGAGCTGGTCGCTCCGACCACCTCCACCATAGATTCTCTCTAAACCGTGCCAGGATTGGTAGTGAAACCAGGAATTTTACTCTCTCTAAATCGATATGATTATTAACTTTTACTTTTACTTCTAATTTTTGTGTGGTAATTTGATGGTCGTGATGAGGTATTCTTGCCACTACCAATGACCTTCATTCAAACTTTTGAATTTGAAGTTCCAAAGGAGAGTAGGCTTGTTCGTCGGATCGTATGCGAACCATGGAACAAGGGCACCCGTTGGTGAAGCGCAAAAGAGCGAGCGAGCAGCTCCCCGTTCGGTCGCATTCCGAGGTCAACCTGCATGCTCGCTCACTTGTCCGTTTAAGTGAACGTACATGCAAGCAACGATCACTCCACCCTACTCTCACCAAGAGATTCCACCTCCAACCATTACGACTGAAGCTTTACGGAAACAACCAACCCAACCCTTAGGACAACTACACCCCTACCCCTAGCATGGAATGAAGTCCCCTATCCACCTGGTGTCTTGCATCCAACGCATGGGCCGCAAATTTGCTTATGCTCACAGCAAGCATAGCGCAACTCCAACTGTCGGGTCAGTCCCCTTCCACACCGACCCGCTCATCGGCAACGAGCCAACCAAGTCTGGGGTGCATACTCCATGTGCGCCGTACCTGGACCACTACGTCAACGCCAAGATCATACCGCCAGTGAATCACACGACCATGCTCGCGACCGAATTGTGTCCCAACATCCTTATTTCACACGCCGACCCCACGCCTACTTCAAGTCATGTGGACAATGGAAAGGACATGCCCGCTCCTTCCGCAACATCCACGGTCGCAACAAACGCCACCACCCTTGGGCGCGCGTTTTGGACCACTGAGCGTGACTTCACCATGCTCTCAATCGCCCTTGAGCTTTTAGTGGAGTACTGCGGGTGTACATCGTTTTGGAGCAAGCTCTACGACGCCATGCTCCCAGAGATTAAGGTGGGTTTTGCCTAGGATTACATTACCCGTCAACAAGTTCATTCTCGCATGTCCATTCTTACCGCTACATGGAAAAAAATCATTGGCTCTTACATCCATGAGTAGGAGCTTTTTCAACCCCTACCACATGCAAGTTTGAGTTCACTTCGCAAAAGTGGGACGAGATTCGCGCCATGAACCCTGAGCAAGGCAAGTTGGAGGGCAAGTTGTTGTCTTGGTACCCAACGGCCAAAAAGCTATTTGTACCGGACAAGGCTTGTGGGGGCAATATCTTCGCTAGTGAAACACCACGTGACAAGGGAGACTGCATTATTGTTGTTGAGGAGGATGTAGTGGACAATGGTGTTCATTCCCTTAAGCATAAGGGTGTGCTAGCCATGTATATGGAGCGTGTGGAGCGCATGGCCAAGCATGCTTTTAAGATGGAGTGCATCCTCAAGGATGAGGGCTTTAAGTCCGAGTATGCGCTTGTCATGTCTCTCTCGGACTCGGACAAGACCATTGACTTGCGCACCAAGGTTGACATCATCGCCAAACTCAAGAACAACAATAAGGTTTGCGCGGATTTTTCTTTCACCAAGGGGGAGCTCCATATTTGCGTCATTAAGAGCATCATCAGTCACAAGTTCATTCCCGTTGAGTGTACAACGACAAAGATAAAGAAGACCAAGCTATCAGAAAAGGAATTATGTGATGCACACATGGAAAAAAGTGCATTCCATGCCAATAATGGGGAACTTGAGTGACAATGAAGTATGTTACCATGCCTCAAGGGTTGTTATGCATGATCTTTTGCATAATGCTTCCACGTCTATCTGTACATCATCCCACATGAATTGGTGTTCTAATGATGTGTAGGACATCGGCATGAATCATTCACTAATTTGTGGCATTGAACATGTTACAAAAGTGAGATTAACAATTGACAATGGTTGAACATGAACAATATTGCAAAACGATTTCAACATGCTTACAAAATGTGGAAACAACTATGTAGGCATGCTATTGGCAGTGTCATCCTCTTGTGCCTATGCCTCATAATCGGCCTACATTCTTTGTGCAATGCAAAAATACAAGTGCCGCATTTGCAAATCACCATGACGACGACCTACATCGCGCACTCCCACCAATGGCGCATTGGGTAGAGGTGGCATGTCATAGGGATTGTTGAAGGTTGACAACTCACAAGCTTGGATGAGTTTGTGTAATATGAGACAAGATAGGATGATCTCCTGCTGAAATCTAATATTGTAGTTTGGCACATTGCGGAGAACATGGAAGCGTGCCTTCAACATACCAAAACAATGTTCTATCATGGACCTCGCACCGACTATGGATGAAGAACTCGTGTGCAGTTTGTGGAGGGGTACCACCAAACTCACTCAAGTGATAACATGTGCCATGATAAGGAGTGAGGAGGCCGTGTCCCTTCGGATAACCGGCATCCACATGGAGATACTTGTTTGGAGGTAGACAGGCTGAGGAGCGCAATGTGCCTTGTAATTGCGGCTAACATGCGCGCTCCCTTCTTATCGCATCATCACACATGTGAAGAACATATCTTGGTTGCAACTTGCCAAAATGTTCATTGTCACTTGTGAGTGGCGATCAACAAACGCACCCCTTTGGATGGCCGGCATGGTGACCTGGACGTGGGTTCTATCAATTGTGTCCACACAATCATGAAACCAAGGAAGGTGATCCATCCGACTGCACCAACCTTGCGGTTGTGAGTCCCCTTCATGTGGTTGACGGATGATGAACGACGCAAATGACACAACGGCGGCTATGAATTCCCCCAAGATGCGATTCACCGTTGCATGGTCATATTGAAACTGCTCGCTTAACTCACAATCAAACATTCCATGTGCGATGAACATGAGCCACATCATAAGCTTCTTGGTCGTTGTAAGGATGGTGTCGTATAGGAAGGTATTGGAGCGAATAAAGTTCGTAATGTCAAACCAAGTAGCATGGGACATTTTGGTGGTATTCAAAATACGTTGGGGGCGTCCGGATTCAAGCTCATGAAGCCATGGTGTGGCTCCAAAGGCTCCAGTATGCATGGGTCTCCTCATCAACCGGGTTAGCATGCGACAGTATGCCCAACAAGTTGAACAAAGCCCTACGGCATCAGGCATGCATATGGGCCGTACACTGAATCATGGCCTCTCACGCAAAAAGATGAGTGCGGTTTTGCTCCATTGCAACGGTGTGGACTAGTTGGTAATAGGAGGAGATGGTGTGAACTTTCACCTTAATAGTCCAGGTAGAAGGAGTGGAGGATACCAACAGACGGGCTCCAACACTATTACATGTTGTGCAATGCAATGTTGCATAACACGCTTGCGACCCAAGGAGCAACAATGTGCACGCCTTCCACATTGCGTCGCTTTGCACCATGCTTCATTCCAAACTGGCGCGTAAGGCTGGCACCCTGGAAGCACATCAAACACGGTCCTTATGTGTGGATTGCAATCCCACTCGCATAAGGCCTACAGCGCGTGACTGTGAAAGTCACTCGTTGGAAGTGACCGACGAGTGACTTCCAAAGGGCACCGCGGAGAGTCGCATGGCAACCCTCAACGAGGCCCTCTTATGAGGGTGACGACGACACGAGATCAAATCGCCGTCAACCTCGTGTTCTGATTGCCGAAGGTGCCAAGGTCAACTCCCTCTGGTGCATTACTCGATCGAAAGATTTCAATCCTTTCATGGTCCTCCAAGACTGGCGATGCCATCCAAATTATAACCTCATTGATACATTTTCCCTAGACAGCGCTCACGACAACATATCTTTGTAGAGGAAGAGGTTTGACGCCCCCAACTACAAAAAAAAGAATCGGAACAAGGCATCCACCTTGGCCCACACACACTGAAATTCGGTACTATAGGAATGACGCATGAGGCAGTGTCCAAATTACAAGTGGTCAACGTATGCGAAGCTGTCTACGACCTCTCAACGCCTGGCAACAAACTAGTAACAAGGCAAAAACTGCACACAAGAGCAAACATCGCACACAGGAGCAAACACCGCATAAAGGAGCAAACACTGTACATAGGACCAAATACCACAAATAGGAGCAAACACCGCACACAACAGCGAACACCGCACATAGTAGCAAACATCGCAAAAAGGAGCACACACTGCAAACAAGAGCACACATTGCACACAGGAGTGAATACCGCACATAGGAGCGCACATGGCACATCTTTCGCAGGGGGAAGACAGCAGTGGACCTTGCATGGCAAATGCTCATTTGCTTCTTCAACTCGTCACGAGGTTTGGGATGCCAAAAGCTCCAAAGTCTGCAATTGGTTCTCTCAAAACTGTCTATCATCTACTTGCACAAGAGGGATTTACGTACATGTGAAGTATCTTTTCCATTTTTAAGTGGTTCCACGATGATTGAGTTATGTCCAAAATTACATGTATTTTTAATGGTTTGAACAACTTGCAAGTCCTTAGGTTTTGGAATTTCAACTTATAGCTAGCAACATAAGCATGCTTACGGCTAAAGGTTAACAATGGAGTAACCCCAACTTCGTATGCTCCTAAGAGGCTCCCACTACAACATAAGCATACGCGTGCACAAAGTGACACAACCACCGCATGATGTATTCCAACACCTCCACCACTGGCGCACTGAGCACCGATTCAAGATACCTAGAGCATAAACACCCTCCAAAGACTTCCATACATGTCAACATCACTCCTTTCTCGCTACAAAAAGAGTATATTCTTGCAGAGGAACACCACCAGCCATCGCCAATGTATCAAGAATCTAAGGTGAAGCAAAACTTGTGTCAACCAATATGTGGGGAAAATGGTGGGCACATCAATGAGGGTAATAGCATTGAGCTTTACCCTTTGTTCATCCAGCACAACGGACTCTGCCACCTCCACCGCCATCTCCACCTCCACGACCCGAACAAAATTTTATTACATCCACTGACTCTCGTGCAAAGGAATTGCATACAAGTGCATGCCATGGTGGAGCTGAGAATCATATATCTTGCAAAATACAATGTTTAAAATTCCACCCATTGACATAGAGCTCCAAGACGCGTGCAATGACACCACCGACGCCACAAGCCATGCTCTAGTGCTTCAGTGGTACATGATCTGATCTTACAAGTGGTGCCGATGCGATGGTCCATGAGCTTGGTTCTTAGGTTGAGGGGTCATAGACAAGTCCGACTCCCTCTTCCAAAAAGCAACGCACAACATCTGTAGCACCCGCAACATTTCAGCTGTTACAAAACTACTTCCAACTACCGTGTTAGAACATTTGCATAAACTTGTTGATGTCCCACCTCTGTTTTAATGGGAAACAACTTTCAACAACACCAAACTTCTCATCCGCGATTCTTGGGCTAAAGCCAGAAGCATCGGTGGTGTACCAAATAATTCCAAGCTGAGTCCCCCTCCTAGACCTAGTAACGTGATACCTCCCTACTCACCAAAACATTCGACTACCCCGTGGAGTTATGCATTATGTGCACAGACGTGGTAAAGCTTCAAGCCGCCATGTCCCCAAAGATTGGATGTCATCTTAAAGTGGAAACGGTGATCACACCAACAATATCAAAGGATCATATGGACAATCTCATTTGTGTTTCAAAATTCACCTTTCATCTTAGAATGACATCTGGTATGTCACTTAACAAGACTAATAGGAAATTTGAACTGTCTCTAAAGCGTTGGAGATAGCTTTACACATTACACCATTTAGTCACTTGCCGACTTGAGGAAAATTGCATCCTTTGTTACAACTTTGCAACTGAGTTGGTTGGGGAGGAAAGGGCAAGTGGTAAGCTCGTTATTTATGTCCTAGTCATGTCCTATCCGATCATGACAACATGCATGAGAATTTGAACTTCGGACTAGACCGTCGCTCGGTGGAAAATATGCATCATATAATTGAGCGGAGTACAAGAATTGTAAGCCTAGTGAACTCTAAAGTCGCACTGTCTAGGGGACTCCCATTCTTCATTCGATGAGGCCATCCTCATTCTTCACACAGACCATCAATTCCTTCTTAGAATCATACTAATCTCTTCTGAATGATATATGTATGTTTCCATAATGGGAAATGTTTTACAAGTGCAAAGCAAGGTCATGACTTTTCTTTGCCTCTCTGTTATGTGATGCCTTGCTCTATGCTTTCCTACTTTATATTGATGCGATTCATGATTGTTTTACAAAGGAGTACTCAAATGGTGAGCGGATGCATTGCTTTTGCTTTCAATGAACAAACTCTAAAAAAGGTGAAGTCTTAATCACATTGATTTATCCAAATATCACATCATGTCTATAATACATCCAGTCATCTACTCAATTGAATATGTACTTCCAATGGAGATTAGAAAAATAATGCATTGACAAGAAACCTATGGCATCGTCATGTCCATGCCACATAGCATATGAATTGAACAACTTTGACATTTCATCAGTAACAAAGTTCAATATGAACTTGTCACAACTCAACGATGTAATGCTACTTGTTGACGCAAGGCCAGTTGGGCCACAAGGAATCCATAGTCTGGTGTTACCAACTACCCACAGGTATGGCACATCAGCTGTTTCCTCCTCTTCCTCTAGGTTGAGGCCCATGCTCGTTCTCACCACGTGCATTGTGGTCCTTGGTGTGCCAGTGTGATTACGCTTCTATGTCTTGTAGTATAAGAGTACCTCGTACATTTTCTCATCCTAAATTCAATGTATGAACCATGCATAAAACTTTTCATGGCGGTACTAAGGTAGTACTCAAGCACGCCCATGTTAGTAATCTGAAGCCGACTATCCCATATATTCTTCAGTCCCACAATTTTCCCCACATCATATGACACAAGGATCAAGACATCAACGTAAAAGGATGCCAATCTAGTGTAGCTTATGATTTTGCGACGTGCATGTGCAAGATGGAGTTCATTATAGCCATTTCATAAACTACTCTAAGTTTGTGCTAAGGAATATGGTGTAAAATGAAGGTTATGGGAAGCTACTAGTTCACAATGCTAAACGGGTTGATAGAGGTTGGCTTTAGAGCATAGGAGGCAGCGTATGGGATAAAACTATATGTGGGAGGTGCGTAAGGAGGTTTATGAATCACCAAGTGTCTTGTGAGTACAAACACACGCTTGTGAAATGGATACATGGATTGTGATTGATGTGGTTTGGAGGCGATAGGAAGTAATCAGGTGAAAGTGCATATGGAGAGTCCATGTGAAGGTGTATAAATTTCTTGGTGTGGTGTGTGTCCAATTGTATACTAATCTACAATGCCATATGGGGAAGGCCACACTAGATGCATATGGGACTTGGGGTGAGTGGGTGTGTGAAGAGGTCTACACTTAAGTGTTTTGTTTGCATCTGAAGCGCTGCACACGTTTGTAGTGTTCCTATGCTCAAGTTCAAGGATGGTAACAGGTGGAAGTGGGTGGCATGGGATGAAAGTGTCTATGACGAGTGCGTTAGGAGTTGTGAACAATTTGAGTTTGGTATGGGTGACTGTGTACACTAGTGTATACATGGATAGATGGTATGAGTGAATTCATCACATGAATACAATCTCTTTGAAAAGGTATCAGATGTCTTATTTCTCACAAATTCGATTTTTTTTCTCAACCAATGCTATGATTTCACATAGTCGTGATTTGTTTATTGACATTTTTATGTATGTTGGATGGAGAGATGGAAAGGTGCAATCTGAAAGTGTATGTAGAGAGTGTGCAAGGAGGTGTATAAGTGATTAACTGTGTTCAAAGTATAAGTTCATGCTAGCATACAATGCCATGTATGAAATGCGATAGACATGTAGGATGGGGGCTGTGAGGTGAAAGCTTATGCGTGAATTGAATGTGGGGGCCGGAAGAGGTGTGTGTTGTGTGCATGGAGATGTGTGCTAACTCACACATTTTGGAGTTTAACGAGCGAATGAGTGTAATTTATGTGGAACTATGCGCTAGTTGTTGTGTGACATATTGAACCAGATGTAGTTGGGTGGAGGGTGTGAACTATTGATGAACGGTGAAAGTGTATGTGGGGAGTGTATGTGGAGGTGTATGAATAAACGAGACTTATGAGAATGAGAAAACCCACTAGAGTATATCTTTTCTATGGAAGGCTCAAGGTGGGCAACAACGAGGGACGCAAGGTGATAGTGCATGTGAATACAAGTGAAGTGTGGTGTCATTGAAGATGGGAACTAGTGCACACATTTGTCAAGAAAGACTATTCCTTACCATTTAAACTTAAAAAGTCTTACACTGTTTGAAGAATCATCTAAAAAAATAGCATTTTTTGGGGACAATATAAATCTGTTGCACCCTCATTTGTAATTCCCTTTGCCCTAGTCACAGAAACTGATTATTATTGGTCATTCATGTGTCTTCCTACCCAAGCCTCCCCCATCTTTGAATTCAACGATTGAGATTGAATGAATTCTGTGATCATTAACTTCACCTAGTTTTTTTTGTTATGAGTTGTTTAGACTATCCAATTATATCAAAGTGGTGGATTTTTAAACCCTTGAATTCAACGAAGTCATGCTCAAGATCTTGTGTATAACCTACTATTCTATCTTGATCAGCAACGTCTATGTTTCTCGTGCTCTATAGATTTCTATCATTTGTGTATCCATCCTGCTATCCACGTGTAGGTTCTAATGCCATGCAATTCAATGAGAAAATGTATGAGGGAACTTTGAATCGAATTGTTTATATGGCCTTTTCAATTCATTGTGCTAGATTTTTGATGGATTTCAACTATATTTCAAAACACTATATACAAATTAAAAAACTAGGGGGATTTTTGGATATCACAGACCAAAATCAATACGATGGTCATGTTTAGATATTCGGACCGATGTATCTCTCAATGGCTGCTTTTCTTGCAGTCCTAAAACTAGCGTGCCTCTCGCCCAATAGGTAAGCTACTACTTGGTACTTTTCCGACATACGAGCACCTAACAAACTATCCGATGACAAAAGGAAGTCTTTACAATGCCACTACTTGGAAGGTCGAGTTTTAGCATCCAACGACGGTTTGATCAAATCATAGTGAGAAGTCAAAGAGCATTCTAGGAATTTTGATTACAGACTTGAAATCACGTAAATCTCAATTGCCAGTCACCAACTATGCATGGATGAGCTCAAATACTCCCCCTAATTTTTGAATTCGTACGTAATGTTTTGAAATCTAGTTGAGACACATTGAAATTCTGGCTTGATGGATTCAAGAAGCCCCATAAATAATTTAATTCAATGTTTGCTCATACCTTCTCTTGTTGACTTACATGGCATTAGTTCCTACTCGTGGATAATAGGATACATACACAAATTAAATTAATCTACATATGTTGGGAAACATAGGCGTTGCTGATCAACATGTAACAACAAGTCATACACGACCATGAGCATGACTTTGTTGAATTAAAGGGCCTCAAAAATCCACCAATTTGATCAACTTAGATCGCCTAAACAACTCATACCCAGTAAACCCTAGTTGGTATCAAGGATCGCATTCTTCATTAAATCTAAGTTGTTGAGTTCAAAAATCAGGGGGGTATGATTTTGAGCTGGGTTTGCATCCATCATAGGGCGTTCACCATCAATCCTAATACATCGCCAATTTGTGGACTTTGATCTATTGATTGACTGGCCCACTTGTGTAAACAACCTGGTCACATCAGTGGTATACATCTCTACGTTCACTCGCCACTCGTATTGAGGGGAGTATGGTGGACTCAAAACTAGATTGGCCCCCTCCCCCCGTCTCTAGTTAGGTGCATAAGTAGAATGCACGTGGAAGTGCATAACTCATGCACTTTTAGTTGGCGGAATGGTACATAAATGAGCATACGACATGTTTTGAAACATCCATTAGACATGATAAACTACTCCACGTCAACAACATGCCACTGCATAACATGTCCACCACCTAATACATCTCTCAAGTGCACTATGTGGGATCGAGAGAGGAGGGAGGAGGGAGCGGGATGGAGGGGAGGCCAAAGTATGTGCGCAAACAGGAAAACTTCTTTGCATCCAACTGCATATCTCAATTAGCACCGCAAAGCTCCGTGCTCGCCTTGTGGTTCATGAAGATTTCAAAAGTAGTCATTTGGAGACGAGGATGTTACACAATAGCCATAAGTAGGTATGGTTCAAGCTTCGGGCAGATGTTAACTTCCTGTAGTTGTGAAATATAATGGCAAGGGACGAAACAATAAAACAAACAATTTTTGTAGTAAAACTATGTATAAGAAACATAAAATGTACAAATCCTTATTAGTTTAAAACATGAATTTCCTTTTTATGTATCCTAAGAAAAGATGAAGGAGAATTCATCGAAATTATGGTCCATGTTAAGATCCTTTATGACAAAGTGTGTATGTAATCATTGGATCCTTCATCTTTTAGAAGGTTCTCTTTACCTTCAGAATTTTGCTCTTAGTGTGCTCATAAATTCCCCAGCAGTCCCTTGTGTATGGTTATGTATGGTATACACTACTATAGGAGTGAATTCTTTTGCGGTTATCAGTTCAAAATGACACACGCTGTCGTTTGTGTTGGAGCACTTGACTCCACATTCGGGCACAAAACCGTCCATGTTTTGGTATCATATCAGTGGTTATTGGTTTTTCCTGCACGGAAATATGAAAAAAAAAACTCATACCCCAGTGATCATTGAATTCGACAATTGAGCTTTTGCATTATCTAATTTGACAAATATTTTCACGTTTTGGAAGTATTTAGAGTGTATGTATAATTTCGTTGAAAACTGGGTGGTGGTATGTTGAATTCAATGAAAGGGGTACTTGATTTTTTTCTTTCAACGAGCAGTCCACTTTAGTGTTTTATTCACAAAAAAATTCAGAGGCCAACTTGGTCATTTGAAAATTTGAGCAGTCAAATTGACTACTCGGATGTTTGAACGGCCAGACTGGTCAATTCCAGCTGGTCGTAGTTGACCAGTCAGGCCTGGATCTGCCTGTCGCACCATACTTGAACACGGACCCTCATAAACACGCACACAAGACTTTGTATGTGGAAGAAGATTTCACCCATTGAACCCTGGGAAAAACTGTAATCGCAAATTTAAAAAGTAGAGGTAGTTCATCGAATTTGACAAATGGCCTTTTTGATTGTGTCAATGGTACTTTTGAATTCGACAATGGTTCATTTTTGACGGATTTCAACTATTGTAAGAATAATTGATATCAAAATCAACGATTACTGGGATGTATCCCATCATCAAGAGTTATGACTTTCACATTGATTATGAAAGCACCACCCACAGTACTAGTGTATTGCACAAATTCAACACATTTTCCGACAAGGTCTCTTCCAACCTAGTGAGGAGAAAGTGGGAAACATTACACAAAATGATGCCAGGTGATAAGTGGCTCGAGGATCAGTTATCTAGGTGCCACTCTCTATGTAATGTGGATTAATGAAATTGCAATAACAACCATACTTGAAAGTACTACCAAGCTCTACTTCCGTAGGGAAATCATAAAGAAAAGGCACAATGACACACACAACAATCAATGTTGTATCATGTCTTTGAAAAAGAAAGGTTTGCTACAAATGTTGTTTACCTGGAAATCGTGATTTCCCACCTTCAATGCCAAACCAATGAAACATGCTTTGTTTAATAGAAAGCACTGTTGAGAAAAGGAGGTGAGGGGAGAACCTTGTGGATCTCATGAATTCTTATGGATCGAATACAAGTGAGGTTACAGAGACAAAGAGATAAATCTACCAATGGTAGTCATGAAGGGTATAAGACAAATAAAGTGCATTGTATATACGTGGGTTGCAATAGGGTGGTACATAATGGAACTTGGACTATGGCAATGTTTTAAATATTATAGACAATAGTTTACGATGCAATGAGTTTGTTTAAAAATCATTGGCGACGTAAAATCTCGAGTCACCCTCCTCAAGAGTTCATGAATGATTTTGTTCAAGGAAAAATTAGATAAGGTTGTTGTGCTTATTTTGTTTGAGTTCTCCTTTTATTTTTATGAGAATGCATTTGGAGAAATGGGAGTCTCCAACTTTGTGAACAAATTCATGATCGCGATCAACAAGCATGTGTCAACTGTTGTATCCTTGGATTTGTTCGCAACCATGCCATACAACTTGCAACGCGGTTGCAAATTCGCCATGCTACAATGGAATCTCCAATCAGCCTGTAAGGATGATAGATGTACCATGGCTTACTAACAGTGACAAAGCAAACCATACCAAACCCCAGGTTTGTTTTACAAAGTTTTTCCAAAGGAGAACCAAGATCATATCGCAAGTGCACAGGCAGCACCCAAGCCAACAATCCTCCCTAACATAGGACATGGAAGTGGATGGCCGAGGAAGCACACCCTTACAGTTCCCTAATCTATTGTGCCTTCAAATTGATTGTGCCCACGAGCACGGATGACGGCGACAGAACGCATGAGAGCACCCACGAGCATCTCCCTTCTCCTAAGGGAAGACACGTCACGTTTTCCAACTACGAGTCTGATGACATTGCCGACAACAATGATGTTGACGTGGCACATTCCACCATTTTAGCCACCCTGTGAGCTACATGTACCAATCTTGAAAGAAGAGTCCCCAAAAACATGCGTGATATCTTCAAATGCATTGTATTTGAGGCTCTACTAGATGGGCTCCAAGTTGACAATTTTTCCAATGTAGTTGTAGCCGTTGCTAACGCCATCGCTAACAATTTATAGCTACTACCAAACTCTCCATCATCGGCATCGTCATCACAACTACCGCCACGCCAAGAAAATACATAGACTGGTGTAGATTGGGCCACTTGGCCATCACTTGGTCGTCGATGACGATTGTGAGTCCATTGACGAGGTCGTTGGAAAGTATTTCTTGAAGTTGTTAGTCGTTAATGTGTCCGAGTCAAATATGCCAGCTTTCTGGTGTTGCTGACAATGCCTAAGACTGGCTGATGCATGTGACAAGGGTGAAGTTGAGTTTTGATCATGCTGTTGCTTTATAGTTCTCCCTTTGTGATCAATTTTCCTTTGGTTTGGCTGACGTAAAGCTGCATGTATTTTGTGGTGAAGCGTAGTCCTTTCATCATCAGCTTTCCCATGGAAATGAGGTTGGTTGAGATGTTGGGAACGTAAAGGACATTGCTGACATTCACATTGATGTTCTTGTTAGCATGACCCTTGAGGTCACCGATGCCATTGATGGTTTTCGGTAAGGTCTGATGCTGTAGAGAGTGTTGGGATCATAAGTGAGATATTTGTTTCTGCCAGTGTCCAAGTAGAGGATGTTTGGATTCCATGATAGTTGCTTCTTCTCCAAGGCAGAGAGGTTGGCATAACGAGAGAAGCCGTATTAGTGTTCACATAATCTGATGTTTCCTTTTCATGGTTAGGGTGGTCTTCCTCCTTATTCTTCTCATCTTGCTCTTCCTCTTTCCTTCACATATGAAAAGCATCTTGCTCCTTAGTAGGGCCTCATTGTTGTCATTGTGATCACCTTGAAAGTTGGACACTGTCTATTTTCTGTTGATGTCACTGTTTCATAAAGCAATCCTTCTCAATTTACCCCTTGCTACTGCAGCATATGCATATGATTGCGAAATGTTGCGTGAGTTTTGGAGAGATAAGCTAAGGGCGGCGGCATTCGGCGATACTCGTTACAATGCTGATGAGGACATCTTGGCTTGGCTTCATCCTCTAGGAGATGATTTGGAGGCCGAGTATGTGTTTTCATTCACATTGGAGGACATCTTGGAGCCATGGCGAGCAAGATAAATGAGTGCTTTCTCGTGGTGCTGTTCAAGTTGCTTGTCACACTATTCTTGAAGCAGCATTGTATAGACAGATTTTTCAGTGAGGAGGTGAGGCTAAGTGTAGCAAAGAATGCGCTTCACATCTCTCCATTCGTTGCCAAGACCATACATGTTGTAGGATACAAATTTGGTTTCAGGAAGAGGTGAGTCTGGGACAACAAGCTGGTCACGGATATCCTCTGCTCTATTAATGTCGATTTTTTTTGTTGTCGTTTAACTGGCTTGTATGAATGTTGGAGATTTCCGTGAGGAGATAAGATTTCTGGGTGGATTTGTTGGCCTGGTACTAAAGCTTTAGGTATTGCCACGTAAAGTAGGCGGGTTTGGTTGTGTGTGTGTGTACATGCAGAGAGCTTGTTGGATGTGTGGTACCACACTATGGAGGAGAACTGAATATGCGACGAAGTTGTAGTAGTTGAAATGTTTAGAGAAATCTAGTGGGCTCCCTAAGTCAGGAGGTCTGCAGTGTCCACTATAGAACTGCCACAACTTGTGTGGACGGGTTGCTCTTGAAAATTAAAAGCCCAATGGGACAAGTCGTATTATCACGACCAATGAATCTCTCTGTGCTAATATTGTCTTCTTGTAGGGTATTGGATATGACTGGCATGATAGCCAGGTGTGGAGAGTAGGGAGTTGGAGGCAAGGAATGCCATCCTCCGACAAGTGCAAATGGGTTGCCTAATGCATGATGGGCTACTACACGATGGGCTGCCATTGAATGAGCTTCTGTGAGATCAGCCGATGGAGTTGGGTTTGAGTTTGGAAGAGCTACTACTTGTGCATGTTTTCCCATGAAGATCTTGATGGAAGTCAAAGCCTATTTTTGTAGCTAAGAGGCCATCTAGTACGCTTGTTTTCTAGTTGTAGTCAGGTTCTATTATGCTCGTTGATGTCACAGACGTTTTTGCTCCCTGTGCATGTCAGCTTCTTGTATCTAACAATTGAATCTTTTATGAAGTTGTGTAGTGTGAGACTGAAACTCCAAGCAAAGTAGTTCCATATACTCAGCATAATGAGTGGTGAGTGTAGATATTTTTGTCTGCTGTTGTGCTTGACCATGTTGTATTCCTCACACGAATACCTGCTGTTTTAGAATTTGGAAGTTTTCCACTTCATCCATGGTGCTTGCATTTCTTGCGTCTATTGTTGTGGTTGGCTACTGGCCGTCACCTACCTCTGATACCATGTGAAGAAAAGTGGAACATTCATGGGTAAATACACACTTGAAAACAAGATTAAACACACACCATAAGTTTGTATTTAGAAATGTTCAAACATTACATACATCACATATGAACATGTGCACAGATCCCAATGCAGTTGACTCTCACTCAAGTTTTAGAAACCAGACACGTTGTAGTATTAGATGTTGTACTTGTCCAAGTCGAGTAGCGCACCAAGTGATGGTGCGAGGAATTGGATGTAGCTGAACCACAAGACGACCATTATGGATGCCTTCTTATTTGTGAACCTCCATGATGACCTACTCTATACATTGTACAAGGTCCAAGTGCAAGAGGCATCACGCAAAGAGCTTGTGTAATGGGCTGTGAGTGAATCATAGAGTTCTTGAAGGTAGACTGCTTGTGTTGAGAAACTGGAGGGATACTTCACTACGTGAACTAGCCACCTTTAAATAGGTCTAGAAGACCTTCTCACATGCTCCCTGTCCAGGGAGTTATAAGGAGTTATACAACTACGTTAGTGGTTGCATAACCACCCATGCCAGTTGAAGGTTTAATGTGTAGTTGTATGGTCACCAAGAAGCTGAAGGGTCACTTGCAGCTGGAGGGTCACCTGGAAGCTGAAGGGTCACTAGCAGCTAAAGGGGTACCTAGAAGTTGAAGGGTCACGAGGAGCTGAAGGGTCACTTGGAGGTTGGAGATGCATTAGTAGCTAAAGTGTCACTAGCCAACTGAGAGATATATAGAGACAAGATATGAACCTAGTGACTTGGAGGAAACTCCTTAGGTATTTTAGGACATTTGGAAGGATATTTAAGTGGAACCCACCCGCATAAAGTGGTATTTCTTGGGATTAACTACTACCCCTTGACTTCAAGCCACCAAGGATAGATTATATGGTAAAGGAAGCATGTATGTTTGCGACGAAAGGCCTCAAATTGCAAGAGGCTTCGTGGTAGAGCACTTTCCACATGATCCCATGTGGAATACAAAATACATACATCCTAGTTTTTACGCAGAAATGACCAAATAGTGTACACATATTTTGAATGAGAGAGCACAATACACGGATATAAACCAAATGGTCCCTACGTGTTACCCTAAACGACAAATGCTTTTCTTCCCATATTAAATTATACATGCAACCAAATCAACGCCTACAAAACCTTTAAGGACAGCCGTTTCCACGTGGCTTGAGCGAGGGTCCTTGTCTTGTGAGCATTAGATGGGATTGCCTGAGGGTTGAAGACCCTCAAGCATTGTGGTTTTGGCCTATTCGGTGAAAGATTCCATCCAATCTAATGAATTGGCATCAGCGTGTCGGGTTTCGAGTCAAACATGCAGATGTCGTGGATGACTCACCCATGCAATATTTTATTATGATTGCTGAAGACAAAAAAAAACCTAGATGCCCTGACCGTAAAAGGACGTCGGGTAATCAATGACAACCTCTGCTCTTTTGTGTCCATCTCAAGCTGAAATTGGCTAGTTATGTCGCCCAAAACCTTTATCAAAAGGTAACCAAATTCACACATTGAGAGTTTCTTCACTCAATTCATCCACATAAAATTTCGAGATGATTTATTCATTTTCCATTGTCATCCTCTAAAATTTGGCTATACAATGTAATACATATTGAGATACACGAGGAAGAATTCACCGAGGTATAAATAATGAATGTTGTTAATGGCCACCATAAATGTTCTTGGGGCATATTTCATCTAGTTTGGCATACTTTGTGAACTAAAAATGCCCATGGAGAATTTGTTATTCCATCTAAATTTTGTATCATTAGATATTTGGAGCCAGTGATAGCCATTGTGTAGGTCTATCTTGGCGAAGATTCTCGCTCATAGGAGTTGGTCAAAAAACTTTCTACGAACAAAATAGTGCTATGGTTGGTGATGATTTCTTACATCACCTTGCATTACATACAATTTTTCATCTCTTCAATTTCTTTTCCTACAAAATAAGACACGTGTGATGTATGGTGACATGGATGGCCTATGAACTCCTAGTTATGCATCTCATTCAGCAATTTCTTAAACTTAGTTAGTTTGTGGTCGCTCATTCAATAGGTCTTGTGGATCAAGTTCATCCGGCAAACGATGCTCAGTTCCAAGAGGTAACATTAAAGACTACTTGTTGTGGGAACCCTTGTAAAACTCCTATACCATTTGTGTAAACTCATTTGACATGAATGCAAAAATTTTAAGCGTTGAGGCTGATGAGACTATTGTTTTCTCTTTCGCTACCAAGACCTCCTCCACATCCTTTGCATTCGCGTGGACTAGCTACACTTAGGCTTCGTGCTCAAAGCATCATTTTGCCATGTCAAGATAGATTGGAATCATGCCACCCAGGACAAATGGAGAGTCAGCTGGAAAATGAAGGGTCGCTGGTAGCTGAAAGGTCCCCAAGAGGTTGTAAGAGGTCGTAATAGGAGGTTGACCACCTACCGTTCAGCTGGAAGCTAAAGGGTCATAGCCTCCAAGGGCCTCCGAGGACACCTCAGATGTTGTAGAGGCAAGGATTTGAGCCTTGCTTCTCTCTATGTAAGGAGGTGGATTTTCTCTCCATCCGAAGTGAATAAAATGTACCAAGAGATACGTTCTAGCCAAACCTGGCGTTCAAAACTGGGTAAATCTCAACATCCTTCCTCAATTGACGATGGCCAGTGTTGAGAAAGGTCCTTGTAGAAATTTCCCTACTAATCTTTGATTTTGTATGTATTTATTTTTGGACTGGTTTTCTATGAACAATTTCTTTTAAACGAATTGCTTAAGTGTACCCTAAACAATTACTTCAGCAGGGACTATGAAAATTTCCATTCATGGTCTTGGTATTTTGTGTATGATTATGCCACTAAGTCAATTTTTTTCTAAGTAAGTGCGGTCCACGATCAGGATGTAGCATCGCGGCCTTGACGGATGCGCTGTTTGGCATGTCTGACGTGCCAACCTGAAATGTCAGACATGTCTCACAGAGCACGTACCACATTTTGCGCACTTCCGGTGGCCATACTCTCGCTCGAAAGTGGGGGCAACCCTCATTTGCCCTTAATCATGAGTGGATTCAAGACTGATCATCTAATTCAAAGATTCGGTTTTTTTGTCCAACGACTTCAAAGGAACAACCTAGATAACTCTTTCGCTAAAAACCGTGTACAAAATCAAGGAACACATAAACTACAATTTTGAAATGAAAAAACGAAATCAAAGATCAGTACGGTAAAGGAGGGTTCTTGACTTGAAGACATGCTATGGAGTCAGTTTTGTAAGAAGATGGTACTTCTATAATGGTTGTTGAAGAAGTGATACAGTAAGTGTCCCAAATGTGGAGGGAGCACAGATGGTCTATGCCAAATTAGTAGGACTACGGGCGTCCCGTGAATTTCTCGGAACCTCCTCTCTGATTAGTTTAACTCAAACTAGTGATTTTCCCCATCACATCCAGTTTGCAGCCGCAAAAATTGAAAGCGCAAATGGGCTCTCTCAGCACCTCCTCATCCCTCCCTTTCCCCTCCTCACTATCCTTGAATATTGCGGTCCTTACAGTGTCCACAAGAAACTACGAGGCTCACAGTTTTTGCGGAAAATGTGAGGGAGGGGGAAGGAGGCGACCTCGCTTGAGCGACTGGGCAACACCCGAGCGACAGGTCCTCCGGTCACCTGCGAGCGGGGCCATTGATCCCCATTCGCCGGCTGGCCGGCGGTTGCTCAAGCTAGAAATCCTAGGCAGCAAGTTGGGGCAGCAGCGTTGTTGATGCAGCGTGCGGGCTTCCATGCTCGTTGCTCAAGTCTGCTGCCCCCACAGTCTGCTGCTCTAGAGTCTAACTCTAGAAGCTCTAAGTTTGTTACTCAGAAACGCGCGCCCCAGTGTTGACGCCAGAAAGCAGCTAAAAACTGAAAGTGACTGATTGGGAATGAAGAATGAGCAACAATGGGAGACCCCTCCAAGTTCTAACTCCCCCCCACAAGTGTAGAACTTGTTACTCAGCTAACCAGCCAATCAGAAAACAGGCATAGACCTATTTTCTGGCAGGCACGGTTTTCTTGGTTAGCCCTGCAAGAAACTCGACACCCTAAAACCCAGGCGTCGTCCGTTTTGCCTGAAAAATGGACCATACCATAATACCGACGCTGTGGGTGCCGTCGTGCGGTCAAAATCAGCTAGAACAATAGCAGCAAAGAGTTATGGCTGCCCAAACCCAGGCAGTGCCTACGAAAGTCAGTGATGCCAAACAAGGCCACACAACAAGAGATATGGACCCTAGGCACAACATGATGCTGCAGACGCGATGCCACGACCAGACACAGCGCCAGGTGTAGGCACACATCATCTGCAGTGGCAGTGATCGCCGGCGGCCCGACCGCCGAGGAGGGTTGCCGATGGAGCTGAGCGCGTTGCCGGAGGGAGGAGGCTTCAGCAAATGGTGAGTGGGCCTCAGCGTGCCGTGGCTCCTCCAAGCGACACTCCAACAGCGTCGAGTCTCACCGTCAATCACTTGAACGCCAATGTACACAAGCCAGGAGGACACAATAAAGTACAATGAGAGATTCACAAAAACCAACACTCCCCCATGACTCACAGGCGTAGTGTACATGTGTGGGCAGAGACACAGTCAATGCCCTGACTCCCCCTGGCCACGCAAGAACGTAGGCAAGGACAGAGAGAGCCACTCACGGACGGACGCTGTCCGAACTCACAGCCTTGTTGAACGAGTCGCGCTTCAGCGCCTTGGTCAAGAAGTCAGCCAACTGCCGTGCTGTCTCAACCCACACGACGCTGATTCTGCCGTTATGCAACAATGATCACACATAGTGATACTCAATATTGATGTGTTTTGTGCGTGTGTGATGCACGCCGTCATTTTCGGCGATGGCCATGGCACTCTCATTGTCATAGTGGAACGTGATGGATGCGACAAACTGATGCAACTCGGACAACAGACGACACAACCACACACTCTCACACGCGCTAGAGCCAAGAGCAATGTACTCGGCCTCAGCAATGCTGCATACAATGCACCCTTGCTTGCCACTACGCCAGGACACAACTGTGCCGCCAATTAGAAAGATCCAGCTTGTGCGACTCTTACCGTCCGGACTGTTGGCCTCGTCATTGTCGGTGCAGCTTACCGCGACAATAGACGACTGGTGACGGAACATGGGATCTCGTCGAGTAGTCGAGACGACATAGCGCAATACTTGGATTGTGGCCTCAAAGTGGAAGTGACGTGACTCCTGAGAAAACTGGGCTAGGAGGTTTACGGTGAACGTGATGTTTGGGCGCGTCTTCGTCACCAGGAGTATCATTGACTTGATGACTTGGACGTACATGGTCACATCAACTAGCTCCCCCACACCAGCTAGGTGAGGACTTTTCAGCTTCACCTGGCCATCAGGTGACACGGGTGAAGATGCGCTCGACACGAGTGGCAGGTCCTCCGCAAAGTAGGTGGACAGAGTATGCACACAGGCTGGCTGGTAGATGAATAGTACGCCCGAGGAGTGACCATGCTCGAGCTCCATACCCAGGTAGACTTTGGCAAATCCGAGATCCTTCATCTTGAAGGCGGCATGCAACAAGTCCTTGACACGCTGGATGGCAACCGTGTCTGGCAACACAATGAGGAGATTGTTGACGTAAACCAAAGTAGCAGTGAACATCTGGCCTCGCGGACTGACAAACAGTGCGGGGTCAACGGCGTTGTGCTGGAGCCCGCCACGAAGGAGCGTGCTGCTGATCTCCTGGTTCTAGCACCAAGGCGACTGCTTCAGGCCATATAGGGCCTTTCGCAGCTGCCACACTCTCCCAGTGCCATCGTCAAAGCCTGGGGGTTGCACCATGTAGAGCTCCTCACCCTCGAATGAGCCATAGAGAAAGGCGTTGCTCACATCCATCTGATGCAGCTCCCACCCATGCTGGGCGACCAAACTGAAGAGCGCCTGGCTAGTGGAGAACCGGCCAACTAGGGCAAAGATCTGGTCGTAATGGACCCAAGGATTCTCGGCAAACCCCTTGTTCTTGTCCAAGGATCCGTCGGGCTTCCACTTGCGCCGAAAGACCCACTTGGCGCCGATGACCTTCCGTCATGGGGAAAGATCAACGAGGTCATACACGTGCTACTGCCGGATAGCATCGAGCTCATCGGCGCAGGCATCGTCCCAGCGTGTGGCTTCAAGAGAGGCTCATGCCTCACTCAGGGTCACTGGGTCCGAGGTGGGATGCACGCAAGTGCGGCCACGACAGCGTGCCGATGCTCGTGATGAAGTATGACGTAGCCCAGTGCGGTGCCCGAGTGAAGGTCTGCAATGATGGCCAAGGTGGTCAAGCCGAGGGCCTTGGTGCCAAGATCCCCACTCACAACCATGGGAGTGGAGTAGACACGTGGAGCCATAGGGGGTCGAGGCACCACGGGGCGCGGTGTGACGGTCTGCACGCTCATCGACGGCCTGGGTCAAAGGTTGGCGCCTGGGCCACGTGTGTGATATGCTAGGGCAGGCAATGGCACTGAGTTTGACGGGCTAACGGAGGCAGACGGGGCTGCTGGCCCGGAGGGGTCGGCGGATGCAACCGGGGCTGTTGGCTCGGAGGGGCTAGCGGGTGCAACTGGGGCTGCTGGCCCAGAGGGGCCAGTGGTCGCGACTAGGGTTGCCGGCCCGGAGGGACGAGTGGATGCGATTGGAGCTACAGGCCCGGAGGGACCAGTGGACGCGACTGGAGCTGCTGGCCCGGAGGGGCCAGTAGACGCAACTGGGGCTGCCGGCTTGGAGGGTCCAGTGGATGCGACTGGAGCTGCTGGCCCGAAGGGGCCGGTAGACGTGATTGGGGCTGCCAGCTCGGAGGGGCGAGTGGACGCGACTGGAGCTGCCGGCTTGGAGGGGCCAGTGGACACGACTGGGGTTGAGGGATGTGTCATTTGGAAGTGGCAAGACGAAGGACGGACTCACCACCCACCAACGCAATGGGATAGACACGGATGGGTCGGAGGGAATGAGGTTGCGAGGGAACATGTCCTCAAAGAAGAGGGTGTTGTGGGACTCAACGATGTAGTGCCTTGAGGGATCCCAAAAGCAAAAGGCCTTAGACTTACGAGAGACACCGAGGAAGGTGGAGGGATGCCCACGGTGGGCAAGCTTGCTACCCTGCTGCGGGGCGGGTAGCCACACAATGGCCACGCAGCCCTAGACGTGAGCCGGGCGGAGGTCAACGCGCTGACCGCACCAATGCTAGAACAGCGTGGACTGGCAGGGAAGGGGACAGTGGGGAATCCGGTTCCAGACCGAGGTCATGTAGGCCATGGCTTCAAAATAGAAGCTATTGGAGAGACCGGAATTGACCGACATGGTGCAGACGACGTTGGCCGTAGTACGGTTCCCCCGTTTGCAGACCCCGTTCTGAGCGGGCATGTAGGGCACAGACGTCTCATCGTGGATCCCGCGGGAGGCGAGAATGGTTGTGGTCTCACTTACGTACTCACCACCGCAATTGGAGCAAAAGCAACAAAGAGAGCAGCCACACTCGTGCTCCGCAAGGAAAGGCCAAACATGGATCGCTCTTTTGCTGAAGGCAGAACACCCAACGGTAGCAAGAATGACCGTCAGTGAGTGTGAGGACATAGCGGCCATGCTCACTGGCAAACTTGGTGGGGAGAGGGCCCATGACAACCGAATGGAAAAGGTCGAGAGGGGCGGATGCACGGGAGGAAGAAAAAGGGTATGTGGACCAGTGCATCTTCCCTTGAGTGCAATCAATGTACTCGGTGGGGCACAGGAGAGGGAAAGTCTCCGAGTCGAGGCCCTTGGCCGGCTGGGTGCTGAGCATGCTGTTTACGGCGGCAGAGTAGACATGGCAAAGGCGGCAGTACAAGAGGTGAGTGTGCTAAAGAGAGTGCGTGCTGGTGACAAACACATGGCCTGTGGCGGCCGACAGGGAGAAGACTGAAGGAGAGGGGGAGAGGTAAGATACATGCCACAGGTTACACCGGGCGGTGGCATGTAGTACTACAAGACCAGACAGACGCAGAGACACGGTGCCAATACCTCGCGAGTGCACAAAATCCATGCTCATGCGGTCAAGGGCACTGACGGACAGGAGGCTGAGCTCGAGACCTGGGACAAAGAGGACATTGGTCAGAAAGACGTCACCGGCACGACCACGGAAACGAAAGATGCCAACACCATGCACAGGCAACACCTGTCCGGAGCCCGTCCGGACAGTGAAGACATCGCCTATAGGACCGAGCATACTAAAGGCCTTACAAGAGGCCGGCATGTGATGCGTGGCCCCAGAGTTGATGATCCAGGTCTGAGCAGGGTCCTGGACTGGGGTCGCCAGACTGCTAACGGTTACATGGCAGAAAGCAAGGGATGCAGACGCGGTGGAAGGAGGCGTAAACCGAGACTTCCAATCTTCAAGCCACACAACGTCGTCATTGAAAGGGACAGAGGAGACCATGGGAGACAACAAGACAGACGAGGAAATGGGACACGACCGTAGCTCAGTCTCAGTCATGCAGGGCTAGGCAGGAGAGCAGGAGATGATACAACTCACACTTCCCTAGGGAGGAGGGCGAGGTAGGCGTAGCTGAAGCACGATGAACTACTCCATCTGACTCGCGGGAGGATGATCCGGGAGTGTAGATTGAGTGCGGAGTGACGGCACCGCAGCCCGGGTAGGAGGTTGACTGTGTTGATGAAGGAAACGGGGGCGTCGATGACCCCGGATGGTGTCGTTACGGTGCTGGTATCGGCTGGACTGGCAAAGCGAGCGGAGTGGTGGAGCTATTGGACAAGGCTGAGGGGTCAGAGCCAGCAACAACAAGAGCAGCTGAGGCGAGACGGCACTGTCGCTAGCGACGCATGGTGGTGATGATGCACGCCTCGTCCGTCGGTAGAGGGCACGCATACCACCCGTGCCCGGGCTTGCCACAGTTGTGGCAGACCCAGCGGCCACAGCTGCACCCGATCGACGGCTGCTGCTGCTACTTTTGCTAACCCTTGTCTTTCATATGCCAACGCTTCTTCTTCCCTGACAAAAATGAGGTAGCTACAATAGGGGAGGCGATGGCAGGGGAGGCGAGAGCCTCCGTGTGATGGAGTCGGGACTCCAGAGGAGCTTCCTCAATCCAAAGGAAGAACTCGTATGCACAGGGCATGAGGGTGCCCTGGGCCGCCATGGTGGAGAGGACATCGTGAGAGTAGTGTACAAAGACGTCCGCGTACGCAACAGTGGCACCACACTTGATGGTGAGGAGCATGGCCAGTGTGGGTGGGGCTGAGGTGTCGAGGCGACGAAGGATTTCCTCCACCCGCTGCCAATAGGCGGTGACCGTCTCAATCTCCCCCATGTGCAGGGAGTTAAACTCCCGCAGCAGGGAGGTGGTCTTAGCCTTGTTGGACAGGCGATGGGGACGAGTGAGGACGTGCCATGCGACTGCTGGCTTTGGGGTGGCGCCAGAGGCGATGTTGCCGAGGAAGGGCTCTAGGGCGAGACGAGAAGCCGGAGGGACAAAAGGGACTAGAGCACGTACGGCACGACCAGCGTCATACAACTGGTCGGCCAGGGTGGGGTCATACGGGAGGGTGTAGTATGCCCATAGGCCCTCACCCTGCGCCTAGATGCGGAAGCTGAGCTCCCAACTCCGGAACTGCTCGCCGGCCTGAAGCGGCGACAACGGCGTCTCAAAGTACTTCTGCTTGCGGCCAGCACCTAAAGTGGGGCCAAGGACGGAGGTCACCATTTGCCGCTGGCGCTGAGTCTGTTACTGTGCCACGTAGAGCATGGCAGCAGACACAGCGGGGCTAGCGTGCCCTAGAGGGATGAATGGTGGCTGCGCACTGGTGGTAGTCTGGGAGGCCAATGGTTGTAGCGTTGCCAGTTGTTGTGTCAAGGCAGCGAGCTGTTGCTAAAGAGCAGCCACGGGGTCAGGGTTTTCGCCAATGACGTCAAGGGACTGCTGCTGTTGCGTCTATTGCTACTTTTTCTACTGTTGTTGCCGCTACTGCTACTACTGCTGTTGTTGCTACTACTGCTACTACCGCTGTTGCTGCTACTGCTACTACTACTACTGCAGCCGCTACAAGAAAGGGGGGCTGAGGGCCCCCCAATAGAGGAGGATCCCTCTTTGCTGGGGCTGCTAGCCATTATTAGGGACCTCTTGGTTCCTTTTCTTGTGTTGATGTCAGCAGTAACGTCAGCTTAGGGCGTCTGAGGTTAGTAGCTGCTGCCGCGTTATCGACAAGACTAACATTGTGGATGACTCCCTGACCACCCTTTGGTTCTCTTCCTCCCCCCTTTTTTTGTTTGATGATGTCAGTAGTGACGATAGTAGTGACATCTGTAGTGGGATGCTGACATCACATGCGGCGGTTGCTGGGACCGCTGTTGTAGATGCTACTGCTGCTGCTGCTACTACTACGACAGATGTTGCTATTGCTGCTGCTGCTGCTAGTGGTGCTGCTACTATTGTTGTTGTAGCTACTACTGCTACTGGTTGTGTTGCTTCTACTATTGCTATTGCTGCTGGTACTGCTATAGCTGCAGCTGCTGCTGCTATTGTAGTTGTTGTTGTTGCTACTGCTGTTTTTACGCTTGCAGTAGCAACTGCTGCTGTTGCTGTTATGCTGCTCCGGGCGCTATGGCTACTACAACAGCTATGGCAGATGTTGCAACTGCGGTAGAGAAGCTGGTGGGGTGGGGGATTTTTTTTCACTATTTTTCTCTTCCTTTTTCCTTTTGTTTGTCACAACGGGCTCCGCTGCTCATTGTGGGTACCGGGCAGCGAGCCCGTTGTTTGCTGCGTGTAGCGAACCCAGTACCCACAGCCCGTCGCTCGTGGCAAGTAATGGGCTGTGAGTAGTAGCACCCGCTGCTGGCTGCTGCCAGCCGTTGCTCGCTGCTGCTAGTGCTACAGGTAGCTCCTGTTGCGGCTTGCTACTACAACTACAGTAGCCTGCTGCTACTGTTGTTGCTCGCTATTGCAGCTGCTGCTCACTACCGTTGTTGTTCGCTACTGCCACTGGTGCTTGCTACCATTACTGCTGCTGCTGCGGGGTGCTGCTGCTGGCTGCCGCTGCTGCTTGCTACTATGGGCTGCTACTATTGCGGGCTGCTGCGAGTTGTTGTTCCTACCCGTTGCTACTGTTGCACGCAACTGTTGCTGGCTGTTACTGCCACAGCTCGCTGCCGTTGCCTTCAGCTGCTAGTGCTACAGGCTGCTGCTGCTGCTGCTTGTTGATGCAAGTCACTACACCTGGGTGACGTTGTAGCATGTGTCGTCGCCCACGCGTGTCGGACGCGGCCTGCCGCTCACATCCTCGCGTCACGCATGGAGATCAGTGCTGTCGAAAAAAAATTGGCAGCATTTCCCCTGGCCCAGTGGCCGTGGGAAAAAATCTGACGCCGCGCCACGTGTGTCAATGCTGCCGGGAAAAATCCGACATCATTTCTCCTGCACTGGCGTGTATGGGGGTATGCCGGTGTTGTCTTGCACCTGTATGTCGGTATTCTTCTGCTGCTGCTACGCTCTAGCTCTGATACCAAGCTGGAAATTCTAGGCAGCAAGTTGGGGCAACAGCACTATTGATGCAATGTGTGGGCTTCCACGCTCGTTGCTTAAGTCTGCTGCTCTAGAGTCTAATTCTGGAAGCTCTAAGTTTGTTACTCACAAACGCGCGCGCCAGTGTTAATGCTAGAAAGCAGCTAAAAACTAAAAGTGACTTTTTGGGAATGAAGAATGAGCAACCATGGGAGATCCCTCCAAGTTCTAGCTCCCCCGCACTAGTGTAGAACTTGTTCCTCAGCTAACCAGCCAATGAGAAAATAGTCCTATACCTATTTTCTGGCAGGCAGGGTTTTCACAATGAGCCCTGCCAGACGCCCGACAGCACAAAACCCGAGCGTCTTCCGTTTTGCCTGAAAACTGGACCATACCATAATAAAAACGTTGCAAGTGCAGCCGTGTGGTCAGAATCAGCTAGAATATAACAGCAAAGAGTTATGGCTGCCCGAACCAAGGTAGTGCCTAAGACAGTTAGTGATGCCAAACAGGGCCACACAGCAAGAGACATGGACCCTAGGCACAGCATGATGCTGTAAACGCGACGTCACAGCTAGAGAAAGTGCTGGGTGCATGTAGACAGCATCTGCAGTGGCAGTGACCGCCGGCGGCCCGACCGTCGAGGAGGCCTGCCGATGGAGCTGAGCACGTCGCCGGAGGGAGGAGGCTCCAACGAACTGTGAGTGGGCCTCAGCATGCGTCAGCTCCACCGAGAAACACTCCAGCAGCCTCGAGTCTCGCCGTCAGTCATCTGCACGCCATTTTACACAAGCCGAGAGGACACAACAGAGTACAATGAGAGATGCACAAAAAGAACAGCTCACAACTGCCAAATGAGGCACGGTCAAGCTGGGAAGGTTTGCTCGAACCAAGAAATACAAAGACCGCATTGCTTGGAGGTTTTGGTCACGGAACACTCTAATTGCAGGGGTGGCTTACAGAAATGCCCATGTCATTGGAGAAGAAGGTGGAAGTCGTCAGGATGTTGGATAAACAGTCGGGGGCTGTTTTTCTGGCCGTCTTTTGCATTATGGAGGTGGAAGTTTCCGGTAACCTCCAAAGCAGGGCATTTTAGAGCTCCCACTTCCATTCTAGGAGCACCAAGAGGGTCAGTTGAAGCCTCCAAACTCCACTATAAAAACCCATAGCATTGGATGGCCAACACTAGGAAGTGTGGCACTCAAAATCCAGGGGCCATAAACACTCCAATGGGTGCCCTGTGGAGATGGGGTGCTCCTTTTCCTTTGATATGAGGCCCGCGTATGGCGTAGCTGAGGAAAACATTTTTTACGATGTCGAGATCAATGGAAATCCTCAAACAACTATTGCAATTCAAGGAACACCTCCGGAGGCACCACCGACAAAACCCTTTCCTCTGTCAAGTTTTGCCAATGTGTAATTTGACGATGAAGACAGCAATAGGCCTGATTGTGTGCATGCTTCAGCAAGGAAAGTGTCTTCTTGTTGACTTGTTCACTACTCGTACTCCCAAAAGAGGAACCAATGGAGCACTCAGCAGAGGTGAGCATGGGAAAAGTGTCGTAATCAACTCTCATGGCGCCAATGGGTGGAACTACGATGGAGCCTTCATTCAAGTTCCCATACGTGGATTATTCTACTCCGCGTATGGGTGTGGGACGAGGAAGGCGCCATTCTTTGGCTTTGATGTGCAAAGAAAATGTTGTGACGAGCGTTGTAACGGTGGACGAAGATCACAAAGATGATGAAACCACTAGTCATGTACCTCCAGGATACACCGCCCAACAGTGGGCAAGGCTTCAAGAGCAAAGTCAGCTTATGATTTGCCAAATGGCAAGGGATCCAGCTGTGGAGATCTCGTTGTATCAGCCGCTCCTGATACATACACCATGGAGAGGTACTGGTCATGTAGGGTCTTCTCTATGAGCTTGTGAGTTTTGTGACGATGGATTTCGACTGCTTGGATGCAATGCCAACCTTCATACTTGATGACGATGATGAATTGTTTTCTTTAAACCTGTGCTGTCTAGAAAACAATTCCAGCTCCACAAAAAGTGGTGAGCAGTGTCGCCAGCCTTCACGAGTGGAGAATAGGTGCTAAACGCCTTCACCGGTACGTTAAACAGTTATCAACACCTTGTCGGCAAGTGGGAGTGGTGCCGCCTGGAAGCTTTGCTTGCCATATCGACAGGCAAAGTGGTGAGTTGCGTCTGAATGCAGAGAGAGGTTACACTATAACCTACTTCCTCAACTAGTCTTGAAGAATCTGTTGTATTGATGCCTATGGAATCTACTGGCACATGTGCTGAATTTGTAGATGATGGAAGTGTCATTGCTGATGTGGAAGAAGGTTCTCCTTCTTCTTTTTTACCTTCTTCAACTGGTGGCATAGTCGTAATTTCTGTAGAATGAGCTTCACACTCTTCTGTTCCAGCTTCATCAGCTGGTATCGTTGTGACGGTTGACGCTGAGAGAACTTCACGCTCTTCCGCTCCAACTTTCCTCATTGGCAGCGTAGTGGCAATTGATTTTAAGAGATATTCATGTTCTTTCATTCCAACTTCTTCAGTTGGTGGCGTAGTTGTGGTTGACGTGGAAAGAGCCATCAGCTCTTCTAGTCTGAATTTTTGTGCGGTTGATGCGGAAGGAGCTTCACGCTCTTCTGTTCTATCTTTGTCAGTGGCAGCGGAGTGGTGATTGAAGCGCAAAGAGCTTTGCGTTTTTCTAATCCAACTTTGCTAGCTGGTGGCGTTGTGGTGGTTGACGGGAAAAGAGCTTCGCGCTCTTCTGATCTAGCTTTGGTTGCTAGCAGCATAGGTGTGGTTGACGTAGAAATAGCTTCACGCTTTTGTATTCAAGCTTTGTTTGTTGGTGGTGTAGTTGCAGTTGACGTAGAAAGAGCTTTACAATCTTTTTTTCTAGCTTTGTCTGCTGGCGGTGTTCTTCCAGTTGACTCATAAAGAGCTTTACGCTCTTCTTTTCAAGCTTTGTTAGCTAGTGGTGTTGTTGCAGTTGACATAGAAAGAGCTTCAAGCTCTTCTGTTCCATCTTTTTCAGCTGGCAGCAAAGTGGTGGTTGAAGCACAACAAGCTTCATGGTTCTTTGATCGAGCTTGGTCAACTTGTGGCATAGTGGCCAATGACAAGGAAATAGCTTCACACTCATCCATTCCATCCATGTTAGCGGGTTTGTTGTAAGAAGTTGCAGAAGTATTCGCTGTATTTGCAGACAAGTTTGCCGCCGTTCCATCTTCGTCAGCTGGTTTGATGTAGAATTTTGTAGCAATGATCATTGCCTCATTGGATGTGCCAGTTGTTTTTCTGGTTGTGTTATCATGCATTACATAGAATGTTGTAGCAGTGCTTGTTGCCATGGTGAATAAATCTGCTGCGGCTCCAACTTTGTTAGTTGGCATTGTGTGCTGTGTTGCAACCGTATCTTCTGCCATTGCTAACAATTCTGTTGGTGCCTTAGCTTCGTCAGCAAGTAGTGTGTACAATGTTGCAACCGACAGACAGTCAGACAGCAGCCAGGACATGGCTGGACATTGGCCAACCCTTGCAATAAGAAAGGTGAATTCTAATTAACCCCTTTCTATTCTGTTCTGGGAGGTGAGAACTGGCCCTCTTGCTACATTCTCCCCTGCATTTTATCAACCGTGTTGGTTCATGACCAACAAGTAGGAGTACCAAATACTGAGTCATCAATAACGTGGAAGAAAAAAATTGATTTCATTCACTCGCAAAACATGAGCACCTATGTGGCATTTGGACTGAAGATATAGCTTTTTGGTCGACATGGTTACCGTCCTCCTCCCTTTAGACCTGAGCATCCATGGGATAGCCATGTTGGGCATCCCCATCCTCCTATGGTCACTATCCATGAAAGCGCCTAGCGGAAATGTTGTTCATTGTTTCAGCGATTAGGTGGTGCTCCTGCCATACGTAAATCTTTGTAAGCTGCCAAGTCGCTCGAATACTCGTTGACCGCCCCCAAGACAAGCAAGATCTAGGCTCCCATGAGTTTATGTTGATGTCCACAAACAGCCCAATGAACGAGCTATTTGTTGAAATAGTGTGCACCTTGTCCACTGCCTAGCTGGCTAGCTACACATACAGACAAGGCATGCACTGCTCTATGGAGTATGTCCC